>JAPPVO010000191.1:0-44190 GCA_030407325.1 Camellia japonica
GCCAAACTTGGAGAGCATGTCAAATAAAAACTCCCAATTAATAGAGTCATAGGCCTTTTCAATCAAAATCCAATTTAAGCACCAAGCCTTTTCTATTAGATTTTCGCACACCCATCAACTATCTCATTCGCTATTAGAACACCGTCCAAAATATTCCTACCTCCTAAAAAGCTGACTGAACCTCACTGATGATCTTAGGCATCACTTGTTTCATTCTATTTGCAAGAACTTTTGCTAATAATTTATATAAGGATCCAATCAGACTGATAGGCCTATACTCATTCAAGCAAGAAGGACTTTGAACTTTAGGAATTAGGGCTATAAAAGAGCTATTAATCCCCCCAACAAGACTTGCATTCTGATGAAATTCCCTCATGAACTGAAGCACACATCCATTCTCACTAATTTCCAGCATTTCTTAAAGAATGACATGTTAAACCATCGGGCCAGGGGCCTTTTACCATCACAACTCCTAATAACATATTTGATTTCCTCCTCTGAAATTCTGCCTCCAGTTGTGCCATAGCTTGGGTTCCACCAATACTCGGAAATGGGCCAGACAGTTTGGGTCGAACTGCCCAGCTTCAGAGAAGAGCCTCGTGAAATGTGCCTGAACTTCAGCTCTCAGATCCATAGGATCCTCAATCATTACACCATTAACTACTATTGAGCAGATAGAATTCCGGCTGTTTCTGTTGCAAGCCAACATGTGAAAGTACCTTGTGTTCTTATCCCCTTTGGTTGCCCAATTCACTCTAGATTTTGAAGCCAGGTCCATTCCAACATTTACTTAATCTCCAGGCTTCACCTCTGACCTCTTTACGCCTGAACAATTCTGCTTCAAGAAGGGGTCTCTCCTCAGCTAACAGATCAAGGTTATGGGCCTCGTCTTCAGCACTCTTTAGCTTTAACTCAATCTTTCCAAACACCGCTACATTCCACTGTTTTAAAGCATGTTTCAGAGCTTTAAACTTCATAGGACATTTAAAACCTGCCCATCCTTCCACTGCAGATTCTGACCAACTTTGTTTGACTAAAGCTAGAAAATTGGATGCAAAAGCCAGGCATTGAGGAATCTAAAAGGCCTGGGCCCCCAGTCCCTATCATCCTCCATTAAGATGATAGGGCAGTGGTCAGACCACAATCTAGGAAGACCCCCACATTTTGAAATTAAATTCTGCACCCATTCATGAGTAAGCAAAAATCGATCAATTCTACTCCATTTCTCATTGGCTTGAGAATTACACCAGGTAAACTTTCTCCCCAAGCATAGGCATGTCAACTAGCTCGAGTTGCTTAATCATACTGTTGAAATCTCTCATCCCTCTATCCCTCCTTGAGCACCCAATTCTTTCAGAAATACTCGTAATTTCATTAAAGTCACCCCCCATGCACCATGGCCCCAGAAGCTAGATTTCAACCTGACTAAAGAATCCCAAAGATCTTTTCTGCTAGACACCTCATTAGGTCCATAAACATTAAGAATAACACAATCGAAGGCAGAAAACAGTGTACCTGAGAGCAAGATGAAGTTGCGATTACTACCACAAGCCTTCAACTGGAACACCTCCGGGTTCAAATGCACAGCAGACCTCCAGCCCTTCTAATCGCATCAACTGACATAAATTCAAATTTTTCCCCAGGCCACATAGACCGAACCATGATAGAATCGATTTCAGACCTCTTAGTTTCTTGAAGAAGAACAATATCCACTTTTCTCTCTGCAAGGTATTTTTTTAGCTTCCTCCTTTTTTCGGGTCTACCAATACCCCTTATATTCCAAGATTGTATCTTCATGGGCACAACAAATCATACTCTAATACAGCTGAGAATCGAACTCTAATTGGCATCCCCTTCCTTGTTCCGAACTCTCTGCATATCTTGAGCTTCAAGGGCTGCCAATTTGCTGATCACCTCTTCTTCTTGTCCTTCGCAATCAAGTCGAGAACTTTACCGATTTGAATAGATACTTCTCTGCCTCTGACCTCAAAAGCCGACCTCTGCTGGTACTACTCCGCCATTGAAAGTGATATGGCAGCTACAGCCACCTGAATACCGCTCCCTTCCGCAAATTCAATGAAGGTTCCCCTAAATTCCTGGTTACACCGAACCTCCCTTTCGGCTGCTTTTTCTGCGTAGAAGATTTTATTTTTTGTTTGCCTTTCGCCTTCAGTAGATCTTTCTTCGTGGACACAAAACAGGATCGTGTAATTGAGTTGGGGTAAAGGTTTTTGATTTACTGCTCCCAGCTTCAGCAAGCCCAACAGCTCTTTAGGGCCGACCCATTCAGCCCAGGGCTCGTTTGGGCCCTAGTTCAGGTCTACTTCGAGGTGAATTCCAGCCCTATTACCTGCAGACCCACTAATACTTTTCATAAAGCCTGGGGTATAGATATTGCCATCAACCCCACGTCCGACACCATCATCACAATGCTTGGAACTCGTCCCTAATTCAGCAGAGTCCCTCGCGCATGCGCCACCTTTCTCTGGCCCTTCCTGCCTCACTTCTGACTCATCCACCACAGAGACGTCCTTCAACCTATCCTTCCCATCCAACTCAGCCTCAGCAGTGGGTGATAAAATTTGAACCACCCCAGCCACATCACGCCAGCCCAGTGCGTAAGGCCTCCTCCACCTGGACCTCCACGTCATCTTCGTCTTCCTCATGCCTGCTGTGTTTTGACGAGAATCGATTCATCTTTAGCCCCCACTGAGGAGCATTTCTCGCCGTCTTTCCATTGATTGGATTGGGATACGCGTGGATCATTCGCTGCATGATAGATGATAATTTGGTCCTCACATACCCTTACTGGATAAATATACCTCTACACTCCAGGTTGATGGTTTGATTGATAGATTCCATGGTTGTAGTGGCTATCCTCCACTTTTCCATATTGAAGCGAATTTAGCTGAAGTGTATCGTCGTCTATCCCAATCACTACACCCCAGTTCTTCCCAATGTTACTGAAAGTGTTGAAGCTCCATAAGTTCAGTGGAACTCCCAAGCAGCTAAGCCAAACAAATCTTTCTTGCTCCAAAGCCAAACCTTGTCTCCATTCTAGGACTGACTCACACCATTCATTAAGCCAATCCTTCATCCTCATAAGTTTGTCCTTCTTATCGGCAGCTGATTGAAAGGAAAGCACCATATCTCTGCCCCCTCCCAAACGCACTTTAACCTCCCCAAATCCTTGCCTTGCTATTTCCACCCTAAAGTTATCCGATGAGTTGGCTGATCTGAGTCTAACTACTACACTTTCATTCAGCCAGCCTCATATGCTTTTATAGTTCGAACTGTGTTTGTTACATCAACTCTCCCTCTTACAGCTTCTGCATATGTCTGTTTCCTTTAGTACCCAACCGTGGGCATGTGATTGACCTTCGTAGCCTTTCGTACCGATGGACTTTGAATCGACCTGCGCTTTGACTCAACCTCCTTTCCAAACTCTGCCATTTTAACTTTTAGTGCTTTGTCCTTGCACCAAAGCCCATTTGCTTTTTTGGACTGCCATGACCGTTGCTATAGAGCAATTATATCGTACAAAGCCAAATCGAGATCGCGTCCTTTGTCTTCTCTTGTTTGGAATGAAGACATCTAGAAGTACACCATAGTTGGAGAAGATGGAATATAAGCCTTTTGCCCCCATGGTTTCTGGTATGTTGTCAACAAAAACCGAATGGATCGTTTTCTTCCTCCCTTCTGCTCCCCCGCTCCCCTTCCTCCATGTCTACGCACCACGGGCTGCCATCCTCCACCATACCCATTCCCATGATGTTTGCCTGCCATGGTTCCTCTCCCCTTCCAAGATCTCTAGTTAACACAGACTTGGTGGCCAACGTGCTAACAATCCCTTGGTTAGTTTTCTAATATGATTAACATCAACAAGAGAGAGGATCCCAGTTTCAAGTTTGAAGGGAAGATCACCTTTGTAGCCTGGTAGTGTTTTGACAATGGAATGTGACAAAGCAACACTGCAAAGAGACAACAATACTAGTAGTAGAAGTTTGCATAATGGTGTTGAATGAATGTTGTTTTACCCGATATTCATTTATTGGGCAGCAGTAATCTCTTAAAAAACTGAAGCCACATCACTCTTATTTGCTGTTACATTGCTTGAATGTTTCCCTTTGTTGCTTTCCGAGTTCACTCCTATAGTGCTAGTGTTCTACTCTGAGTGCCATGAAGGTGTCACTTTCTTCCTCTTATTCTCATACTTTCATGTTGCTAACAAAACACATGACTATACATCCCGCAAAAGTTTTGATGCTTGTGTCTTAGATTCTGGAGAATTTTCATTGATATGTTTGCTTCTCTTGCCAAAAGAGAAGGGCTACACTACAAGAAAAAGGAGTTTAGGCGGCGTTTTTTCTAACGACGCATTTTTAACATCTATTTTGAAATATTTGACGACGTTTTACAAAAACGTCGCATATTTATTTAACAAAACGACACCCGTTTTATAATAGGAGGCGTTTAAAAAACGCCTCCAAATGCGTTGTGCCTCACGCGCTTGTCTCCCCCTCTTTTTCAAACCCTAATTTTGAATCTGAGACTCACCTAAGACCCAAATCTCGACCTCTCTCTCTCTCTCTCCAAATCTCAGAGTGATTTCGAAGCTCCACCGCCTGTTCATTTTCAGAGCGAGGTAGCGAGCACCAATGAAGGTGAGCTCCACTGTCTCTCTTTCTCTCTCTAATCTCTCTCTCTCTCTCTCTTAACCCTCTCTAAACCCTTATCAGAGCGATTCAGAGATTCATCTCAGTGATTTCATTGCAGAGATTCAGAGATTCGGAGCGATTTCATCTCAGTGATTTCATCGCAGAGATTAGAGATTCAGATCGGTCTCCACCATCTGCACCATCGTCTACTAAGGTGCGCTCCATCGTCTCTCTCTCTCTCTTTCTTATATATATATATCTCTGAAGCTCTTCCCTCCTCTCTCTCCGTCTCCTTTCTCTCTCTCTCTCTCTCTCTCTGTGTCTCTGTTTCAGTGATTGATGAGTTGTATATGCTCCAGTTCGCCCCCAATCCAAGATTGATCCAGATGAGGTTAGGGCCTGTGCTAAACAGGTTGTGCAAGATCAGCGTTGTCTGAAAGTTGGTCTTCCTCTCTTGGACACTTAAAATGAAATAGATCAGGATAACTATGGATGACAAACTTTTAATCTACAGGATACATGTATAAATATATATGTATGTATGGATGGATGGATGTATGTATATAAATATTATATAATATAAATATATATATTATTTTTATATAATATATATAAATATATATTTCAGATTTACTAACCACAAAATATATTGCTAATGCTACCTAATTTGATTCCACTCAGGTGATAATGTTTGTTTGATTCTAAAGCTACTCTGTTTGATCATTTAAACAATTAGGGAGTACCTGATGAACCTCTCTGCAATAAATGGATGCATGTTCATAAAAGAATTATGGGACAAAACTAATAATGTGTTAGTTATATTTTGCAGTGAATATCTATAATGCTCGTGGGAATTGTGAATAATAGGTTAAAACATTAGTGAATATTTTGTTTAAAAGAGATGGTATAAGGAAATGATCATACAATGCACAAATTCTTTTGTATTTAAATGATCGAATTCTATTACAAACTTGATATCAAGATTCTGCCTAGTAAGCCGAATGTATAAATTTCCACTTATGTTGGCTCATAGTTTTGTGAGTCATAGTTGTCTCATTTCTTTGACATTTGATCTAGTAGCCTTCCCTTAGATAGGAAGAGAATTAACAAATACTGATAATTCCATTTCTCTCTTTTTTCTTCCTTCCGTTAAAGGTCAAAAGGCCGTCAAATTTTGTGGATTTCTATTCTTATGCATTTCGATGCTGTTTAACAGGTATGGTGATCCATGGCAACCTGTAGTTAATCTCGGAGAGCCTTATTTATTCCTTTTATGCTGCTTACAAGGGTTTTTTTTTTTTTCCTTATATGGTTTTCAGAGGAAAAACAAGAGTATTGGCATTGAGAGCATCTGCCAATTACTTGATCTTGTTCTAGGGTCCCAATCCCCGTGCCCAAGTCGACTACTTTGTTGAGTACCTGAGGGTGAGTAGTTGTAGTTTTCTCATGATCACCATAATGCAGAAGGTTTTTATGTATTTGCTTCCACGATTGTCCAATGCATATACCCTCATTTCTTTTTGAGTATTGGTGAGAGTTTCCTTGATTTTGGACTTGTGATTCTAGGATTTGTCATATTAGTGAATATCATATGGTGCTAGCTCCTGTTTGCTAGTTTTTTAGTTAAATTCAGAAATTTAGCCCTCAACTGTTTCATTTAGCAGTTTCACATACAATGATGCAACATAGTTTGAGTAGTGACGCGAAGGACCTTATAGGCATGCACAAGATAGGAGCCAATCCCATTTATTTATCTCATCTGAGTGTTTTTGCTTTGAATGCAGACACAAATTGATTACAAGGTCATAAACATAGACCAATGGATGGGTTTCTATCGGTTTTGCAATGAGGTAATCCAACGGTTAGTTGCTAATTGTTATTTTAGAATTTATAGATATCTTTTTTTTTAGTTGATCCTCTAGTGTAAATTGACTGGTTGATGTGTGCGATACATTTAAAAATCCATAAAGACGTTGTATATTTGATATTACCTTTTTCTTTATAAGTCATGCAGACACATGCACATTATTTAGTTTACTTTTTCTAGAAATGGAAGTCTCTAGAGGGCAGACCGGGCTGTCCATGTAATTTTTATAGATGGAACTCTAGAGGCCAAGGGAAACCATAAGGTGGGTTAATGTTGATCTGTTAGCCTTTTTGTGCATTATTCTTTCTTTGTTATCTTTATTCTTCCATTCTGCGTTTATTTTTGGGTGTTGTTCATCTCTGTTCCTATAATTTCTTTTGGCCTTAATGTAAAGCCGTGTTGATGTTGTTCATGAGGGCATTTAAATCATGGAGATGGGTGGTCAGGAAAAGACACATATTATTTGACAGGGTATATTTTATTTGAAAATAGTTGTAATTTGTCTAATTTCATAAACTAGGTGGATAGATGTTGTGAACAATTTGTTTCATGTGTTTAAAGATGTCTTGATTGAAGGCTTGAGTATTAAACAATGTAACAATTGAAATGCAGGGAACATGCAGAGTCAAAATGAAACAACTGCAGTTTATGGGAATTGTTTGTACTGTCATGTTGTTCATAGTATACAGAACCACAATTATCAATATCGACAGACAGAGGTATAGTGACATTATCTATAATTTGAATGTTGTGTTTTGGGTTATCATGAATAAATATGGAAATTGGGGTAGACTGCAGGCCCTATTGATGGTATTTAAATTTTGTTAGTCAATTCAATTTAAAGGTATTCTTATACCATGTTACTTGCAATAACAGAACCATATGACCTATGTGTAAGTCGTTGGTCGATTAGTGTTTCCCAAGGTTTTCTTTAAAAAAAAAAAAATCCCTTAAAGGTTTCAAACTAGTTTCTTTGTAGTGTAATCATTCTTTATACACTGGAATACGTATGAAGTTGGGCCTTTTTCTTTTTTACTTTGCTTTCCTCTAATGTTTTTTCTCCTCTTTCACCATCAAATAGACGAACGATTGATTAACCCCTTCTACATGTCGAAGGTATTATCTTTCAGTTCTGTTTTCTTATTTTTTAAAAATTGCATTGTTTTTGTTCTTTTATTTGTCTGCCTTAGACATGCCATAACTTCCGTATTGCTTTGGATTTGGTCTGATACTTGATTTTGCAATTTTTTTTTCTTCAGTTGTTTTATGAACTTGCACATGATAGGTGATTTGGCTTACAATAGTTTGGCTAGTTTACCTTTTGGCATCATTCAAGCTGGTTCAGATTTGGAGTTAAAACCTCTATGGTCAACAAGTAGTTCGAGGGAAAAGGTTAGGCTTTGATCTTGTTATACTTGCCAATGTGCAAACTTCTTTTGAACATGCACTTGTCAGAAGTTCATTTACAATTTGTTGATTTTTCTATATCAACAGACAAAATCTGTTTATATACGCTTCTAAAGTTGTGTTACTTGTGTAGATGATCATTAGCTTCATATTTGTGGCTAACATGTGGCTGCCTTTTCTTCAATTATCAGGTTGATGTTTCAAGCTCTCATAACTTACTAGCAATTCCAGTTGGTATTAAACAAAAGAGTAATGTTGATGTTATTGTTCAAAAGGTATAATTGTCTATTAATGCTTGTTATTCAAAGCTATAATAGTTCGTTGACATTAGACATGTCATTATGTGGACGTTATTTGCCTAATTTTTGTGAATTCAGTTTCTTTCAAAGAATTTTACAATTATATTATTCCATTATGATGGCAATATGGATGGATGGTGGGATCTTCCACGGAGTAAGAACGCTACACATATAGTTGCACAAAACCAATCAAAACGGTAAGGCTTGTGGGGATATATTTTCTAAGTACCAACACGTGGCAAGGTGACGCCGACGTGTCAGCCGAGGTGCCACGTGCCATGGTAGTTACACCGAGGTGATCTCAGAGTTGTCGAGGTTATCTTCGAAGATATCGGAACCCGAGATAAGCGGATAAAGGACAAGAGTCCTAGATTGAGAGAAGACTTCAGTTTGGGTAAATGAAACTCTTAGAGGGTTTATCCTAATCCCACTGGGAGTTCAAGATTAGCAGTAATCCTGAGTCCATTGGAGTTAGGCTCCTATTGGGACTAAGATTGTATTGGCTATAAAAGAAAGGCACCCCCATGGGTCTAAGGTATGTTTTTATACTCAAGCTTGTGAGTTGAATACTTGATTATCTTTGAGAGATATACTGACTTGATCGTCGGAGTGCCCCGGGTGGAAGAAACACCGCCGGAGCCTTTTCTTTCTGTGCAGGACAGCAGGGTACCATCTATTCTGCCTGTGTTCTATAGCTGAATCACTAAGGAGGGCAGTGTGATTAGAAAATCACTCACACAATTTGGCGTCTTCTGTGGAAAAGAAAGACAGATAGATGGCCAGTAACACACAAAAAGAAAAGGTTGGGAACGACGCTCCCGTTGGGAGTGGCAGGCCTATCGACCTTGACATTGAAGGAGACAACCACAACGAAGAAGCCCATGACCAGGGGCACGGAGGAAAAGACGTCGGCCAAGAGGGCGACACTTTAAAGAAAACAGACCAAAGCAAGTACTATAACGAAGATAACCTCCAGGTATGGAGGGATAAGTGCCTACGGAGGGATGAGGAAGTAAAAGATTTGGCAGACCTACAATCGGTCGTCAACTTCATGATGCAAAACAATGTCATGCAACTGCCGTACCCACTGCAGGACACGCCAATCCCAGCAGTGAATACCCAGAAGGGAGGAAGGAAGATAATTCCCGAATCACCTCAGCACACCAGGAGCGGAAGACACTCTCACCCGCCTTCCAGGGAAGTTAGATGAGAGGAGCCGAGACAAGAGAAGTCCCAAAGGACATATCACACGAAGGACCCAGAGCCCAGAGAACATCGGCATGTCCAAAGGCAGGCGCTCTGCTTTGACACAACCCATGGGGAAAGATCAAAACGGGCCCACCACGAGGCCGAAAGTAGTGTGCCGAAAAGACTGAAGTCAAAAGATAGCCGAGCTCCAGGGAGGAGTAAAAGAACTTGAGAAATTACCTCAAGAGGAAGGAACAGAATGCTGAAGCCGAGGTTACCTTACCTGACAAGCCGAGGACACCGTTCTCGGTAGAGCTGGACAAATTTGAGGCACCGAAGAGATTCAGTATGCCGAGGTTTCAAATATACGATGGTAAGTCAGATCCTAACTTCCACGTTGGATTATTCTTAAACTCAATGGCACTATACAGTGGAAACGAGCCATTGCTCTGCAAAGTGTTCCCTCTCGTCCTTTGGGGAGATTGCATCAGATTGGTTCCACAAGCTGCCAAAGGGAAGCGTGAAGACTTGGGAAGGCCTGGCCGAGATGTTTGTGGCCAGGTTCGTGACAAACAAGATGCAGCCATTAAGGGTGGACGCATTAATGGCTCTGAAGATCAGCAAGGATGAAGGCCTTAGGGCCTATGCAAAGAGATACTACGAGGTGTTCAATCGAATACCCGAATGCAACCAAGAAGTAGCGGTCGTGTCATCTTTAAGAACGGCCTGAAAGATGATTGCTCACTACGGAAATCTTTGGCAAAGACATTGCCAAAAAGCATGGAGGAGCTCATGGCAAGAATCGAGAAGTATGCCAGAGCCGAGGAGGATACATCGGGGAATAAGGAGGTAAAGTAGGAAAAAGGGAACGGCTCGCCGAAGCAAGGCCGAGGTAACAACGGATTTAACAAATCGGAGACAGAATTAAGGGGTAAGCAAGCAGTGACGACTGTATTCCGAATTCCCATCCACAAAGTCCTAGATCAAATCCGAAATCAGCCCTATTTCAGGGCACCGGCAAAGGCCCCAGGAGAATATATGGGAAGGAACGTTGGTAGGCGTTGTGCCTACCACAATGAAGAGGGGCACCCAACTCAGGGTTGCAGAGCCCTAAGAGCACACTTGGAGGACTTAGTGAGACAAGGCCATCTGAGGGACCTTGTCGATGAAGCCAGGACAAGAGAAGAACAGGCAAGATTGCCTCAAGCACCAGCAGCCCCGCCTCCTCCAGTACAGCAACCACAGGCAGGGGGACCACGGGTGGTTAATGTAATCCACTCAAGGTCAACGAGAACGAAGTCAGAGGAGAGACCCAGAGGGTAAGACACCTACAACATGTGAACCAGGTCGGACAGAAAAGACCTCGGCTGAAGAGTGCCAAGGACCGATGATAACTTTCACCGAAGCCGACCTAGAGATGGTCCAGCATCCGCATAATGATGCCTTGGTAGTATCCCTCCAGGTTGGGGAATGCCAAGTGAAACGCATCCTGATAGACCAGGCAGCTCTTGTGACATCATGTATGTTAGATGTTACAAGGAGCTAGGCCTTCACCCAGATGACATGGAAGGATCCAATGGCCCGATGGTCGGCTTCAATGGAACACCGACATGGCCACTAGGTGCAACAAGCTTGGAAGTACAAGCCGGCACAAAGAAAATCAAGACAGAATTCATTGTGATTGACACCCCTCCCCATACAACATCATCTTGGAAAGGCCATGGTTGCATGCAATGGGGGCAGTTCCCTCAACGTTGCATCAACTATTGCGGTTCCCAACAGAACATGGGATTGAAGAAATCAGAGGAGATCAACTGCAGGCAAAAAATTGCTCCATGGCAGCAATGAAAACAACCTGCAACATACAAGAACCAGGGAAGGCAGAGATTGAAGATGAGGACATGGAGGTCCTAGATGATGTCGGCAAGGAGCCGGCCGAGAAGAGTGAGGAAACACTGAAGAAAATCCTCGTCCAGGAGGGCGATGAAGAGCGCTTCTTTCTTCTCGGCTCAGGCTTAGCCGAAGAAGAAGAAAGAGAACTGGAAGCTTTTTTGAGGACAAACATAGAGGTGTTCGCCTGGACACCTATGAAATGCCTGGCATTGACCCCGAGGTCACATGTCACAGACTGAACGTCGACAGGTCGGCCAAACCTGTAATACAACGAGCTAGAAGACCGACGTTGATGCACGTCGAAGCAGTGGAGGAAGAAGTAGACAGACTACTGGAAGCCAAGGCCATTAGAGAAGTCAATTATCCGACGTGGCTATCGAACACTGTGGTGGTAAAGAAGAAAAACGGTAAATGGAGGGTCTGCGTAGATTTTACAAGCCTGAACAAAGCCTGTCCCAAAGACAGCTTTCCTTTGCCCAAGATTGACCAATTGGTAGACGCCACATCTGGACATGGAAGGATGAGCTTCCTGGACGCTTATAGGGGGTACCACCAGATAGCCATGTACCCCCCAGATGAGGAGAAAACAGCGTTCATCACCCCAAAAGGCCTGTACTGTTACAGAGTAATGCCCTTTGGGCTGAAAAACGCAGGAGCAACTTACCAAAGGCTGGTAACCAAGATGTTCAGACACTTGATTGGCCAAACAGTAGAAGTCTACATCGATGACATGGTCGTGAAGACCAAGGAGCCTAAGGGTCATCTTGCCGACCTAAAAGAGGTATTTGAAATTCTCAAAACATATCGGCTCCGACTCAACGCATCAAAGTGCGCGTTTGGAGTTGGATCTGGTAAGTTTCTGGGGTACCTGGTAACAAGAAGGGGCATAGAGGCCAGCCCAGATCAGATCAAGGCCATCGTAGATCTACAGAGCCCAACATCGGCAAAAAAGGTACAAATGCTTACTGGAAGGGCCGCAGCCCTAAACAGGTTCATAAGCCGAAGCTCAGACAAATGTAAGCCTTTTTCAACCTGGTGAAAAAGACCGCGGACTTCCTATGGACTGAGGAATGTGAGGCCGCTTTGGCCGACCTAAAGAAATATCTGACCACGGCCCCAGTCCTCTCAACACCTGAACCTGGGGAAGAGCTGTTTTTGTACTTAGCTGTGTCAGAACACGCAGTAAGCGCAGTGCTAATCCGAGAAGAAAAAGAGAACAGAAGGCTGTTTATTATGTAAGTAAACCTTGGCCGATGCAGAAACAAGGTATCTACCACTAGAGAAATTAATGCTGGCCTTAGTAATGGCCTCAAAGAAGTTGAACCATTACTTTCAGGCGCACAAGATTGTGGTGCTAACAGAGCACCCACTGAAGTCCTTATTGCAACAAGGAGACTTAACAGGAAGAATAGCAAGATGGGCAGTGGCCTTGGGCCAGTATGACCTGGAGTTCAGGCCAGAACAGCAATTAAGGGCCAAGTTTTGGCCGACTTCGTGGCAGAATTCACGCCTGAATCCATCGAACATCGGGCTCCGTTGAGCCAAGATGAACATTGTCCCAGCAAACAAGGAGAATCCCAGCCTAAGGCAAAAGAGCAAAGGAAGGAAAAACTCAGACCCTGCAGCATCTACATCGGCGACTCCTTCAGACTGTTTGTCGATGGAAGTTCAAACCGACAAGGAGCGGGGCAGGAGTACTACTGATATCTAGATGGAGAAATAATAGAACAGTCCATCCGTTTGGGGTTCAAGGCCTCAAACAATGAAGCGGAATACGAAGCCAATTAATTGGGGCTAAAACTGGCAAGCAGCAGCAGAAGCAGATGAGGTAATAGTTTTTTGTGATTCACAGCTTATTGTTAACCAGTCAACAGGAGAATTTGCAGCCAGAGAAAAGGATGTCGGCATATGCAAAAGAGGTCATCAGATTGGCAGCCTATTTCAAAACTGCCGACTACTCCAAGTAAGCCGAGATGATAACAGCCACGCCGATGCGTTGGCCAACCTGGCAAGTTCAATGCAGACTGGAAAAACAAGGACAATTATGATTGACTACATGTCGGGCCCGAGCATAGAACCACAGAACACAAAGCAAGAAACAATGTGTGTGGACATGGGGCTAAGCTGGATGGATGCAATTGCTGTATTCTTGAAAGAAGGAAAGCTGCCAGAAGACCGCAAGGAGGCACACAAAGTCAGATTGAAGTCGGCAAGATTCAGCCTGACTGCGGACGGACATCTCTACAGAAGATCCTTCACTGGACCCCTTTTAAGGTGCGTACACCCTTTGCAGGTTGAAGATTTTTTATATGAAATTCATGAAGGAGTTTGTGGAAGCCACGCTGGGGGCAGATCACTAGCTCACAGGGCCATTACCCAGGGGTATTGGTGGCCCTACATGCAAAAGGATGCTGAAGCCTACGTGAAGAAGTGTGAACAATGCCAAAGGTTTGCACCTTTGATACATCAGCCAGCTGCTGACCTGAACCCAGTATCCAGCCCTTGGCCGTTTGCCCAGTGGGGCATGGATCTTGTTGGGCAACTTCCCCAGGCAACTGGGCAGAGAAAATACTTGCTGGTAGCAACAGATTACTTCACGAAGTGGATAGAGGCAGAACCTCTTGCCAAAATCCGAGATGTGGACGTCAAGAACTTCATATGGAGAAACATCATCACCAGATTTGGAATTCCAAGAGCAATAGTTGCCGACAACGGAACACAGTTTGACAGCAAACTCATCAAGAACTTTTGTGCGAAATTCAAGATCAAGAATTACTTCTCAACACCAAGTTTTCCCCAAAGTAATGGGCAAGCAGAAGCATCCAACAAAGTAATTTTGGATGGAATAAAGAAGAGGCTGCAGGCAGCAAAAGGAAAGTGGGTAGACGAATTGCCCAACGTACTTTGGGCATATCGGACTACGCCGAGAAGATCAACAGGGGAATCCCCCTTTGCCATGGCTATGGCACAGAAGCAGTCATTCCATTGGAAGTCGCATCCCAGGGATCCGAACCCAGGGAGTTGAGAATGGGACTAATGATATACTCTTAGCCCGAGATCTGGATCTTTTGAAGAACGAAGAGAGAAAGCTGCAATTCAGCTCGCAGTATACCAGCAACAGCTTGCCAGAGCTTACAACAAGAAGGTCAATCCAAGAGATTTTCAAGTCGGCGACCTAGTCTTGAGAAAAGTCGTCGGCAACAAGAAGGATCCCAGAGAGGGCAAGCTTGGCCCAAACTGGGAAGGACCCTACAGAATTACTTCGGTGTTAGGCAATGGAGCTTATCGGCTTGAAGATAATGAGGCAAAGCATTACCCAGACCTTGGAACACTTGTAATTTGAAATTTTTCTATCATTAGATATGCATTATTTTGGCCGATGTCATCAATAAAATCTTTTCAGAATTCTTCAAACACATATGATTGATAAAGATACACAATATTGTTTCTGAGAGACATGAATAATGAGAACCCAAGTGGAACTCAGGTTCACATTGGGGGCAAAGAGAAGAAGAATGCTTAACACTTGTTGAAATTTGTAGCAATTTACAAGTTGAAGTTAAGCCGAGATGATTCCTTATCTTCACTTGTTGAAATTTGTAGCAATTTACAAGTTGAAGTTAAGCTGGTTCCTTATCTTCACTTGTTGAAATTTGTAGCAATTTACAAGTTGAAGTTAAGCCGAGAATACGTTTATTGCATCATAGTCTGTTGAAATTTGCAGCAATTTTGCAGGTTGAAGTAAAAGCTAAGTATATTATTTAAACACTTGTTGAAATTTGTAGCAATTTACAAGTAGATCATTGTTTAGCATTTGTTATAACTTGAGAAAAGTTTACAAAGTTAACATTGAATAGTATATGTTTTACACTTGTTAAAATTCATGAAAAGTTTGCAGGTCAGTATCTTGCCGAAGTAAAGTTTGTAGTTGTTATACCCGAGGTATGTGACCCCGAGAAAATTGCACAAAGAAGGCAAAGTTTGAAAGGCATGCAAAATATTCTAAGTATAGAATCATATAGAGGCAGTCAAAGAAAAGGCAAAACATTCAACAAAGAAAGTTATATTAAAACATTCAACATAAACTGGAGGCACATCGGCCATACAAGAAACTTATATTATCCAGAAAACAAAAAAGTACAAAAGACATCAAGGTTGTGATTCTTCAACTTCAGGCGCAATTTGAGTCTGGACCTCGGCAGATTCTTGGAGAACTACCTCGGCAGATTCCTGAAGAACTACTTCAGCAGCCTTTTCTGCCACGATCTCGGCATCAATCTCGGCAAGTGGTCTCGTCAACACTCTTGTCGGCCTGAGGAACATCGGACAAAGTCTGCTGAGGAGTAGTTTCCTTGGTAACTCCATCACCATCATCATCTTGAGTCAGGTCTAACACCTGCTCATTCAGAGAAGGAGACTTAGTCCCAACGGCCTCCTTGGGTTTTCTTACCAAAGCTTCATCCTCACCTTCCTCCTCAGCTTCAGACTCAGATTCAGAATCTCCCTCTGGTTGGCTTGGAGGAGGAGGTGGGGGGAATGGAAGAGGGATAGCATCGGCATTTCGAAAAGGTGAATCAGCAGGAAGATCAAGTTTTTTTATCAGGGACATCCAACCAAGGGAGAAGCCCCTGTTGCATGCCTGCCTGACTTGCAGTTTATATCCTCAGTAACGTCAGCTATGCCCTGAGAATAGGCCTTTTCGTCGGCCGTTTGATTTCGGCCTCTTTAGTAGCCAGGGCCTCCTGAAGCTCTTTTTCAGCTTGGGCCATTTTTCCTCGGCCTCTCGTCTTGAGCTTCAGCGACTTTCTTGATGGCCTCAGCAGCTTCAGCCTTCTCTTCGGCTAATGTTTGGGCTTTAGTGGCAGCCTCGGCCTGATCTTCTAACTTCTTCATTTTTGATTGGAGGTTTTATTCATCTTTTGAAGAGCAGAAAACTCCTCTTCAAGTCGGCCAACTTCTCCCTAGTCTCAAAAGATTGCATGGAGAAGGAATGGGCATGCTGAACAGCCTGAAAAAACACAAAGGCAAAAATTATTACAAAGTTTTACAAGTATGAAAAGATGAGGAAAAGACAGGTTACCAAGTGAAGACACTTACTTGAACACAGCGTTGAAGCATGAAAGCGTAGTTTTCGTACTCACTCAACTCGGCATTCTTTTAAGATCACCAGGAAGAAGAAGAGCAGTACTGAGGGCGACACCGATATTGATATCGTCGGCATTGTCACTGGCCATGACAGGCTTATCTTCCAGAGTGATAGCAGGCGCCAGGGGATATCTGGTTTTTTAGAACCGAGGTCGTCCCAGACGACGACTTCGGCCTCTTCGATTTGGAGGACTCAGAAGGCTGGGTTTCAGCAGATCTTTTGGCAGGAACAAAGGATGTCTTCTCACTCCCAGCCAATTGTGAAATTGGCAGAGTGTCCTCAGTTTCAACTTCGGTGGCTTTGGCCTTTGGCTGAGCCTTTTTTGTTCTTTTTGGCTTTGGTGGGGGCATGCTCTGTGTCGGCTAAGCGTCGACATCAGTAGGGAGATCGGCAAGAAGATCCTTGGCGATAGGTTTTGCACGACCCATCTCGGCGGTTTTGACAAGTCTTCGCCGACGTTTTCGTTCAGGTATGGGGATCAAGTATGGAGCTGAAGTTTGGTTGGATCCGAATCCGATTTGATCCTTGATCTGTTCGGGATGTAGAAGCGGTTAGAGTTGTGGCAGAAGGTGGAGACAGGCTTTTCTTCTTTCTTCTGGGGACGTCGGGCAAAATTGATTTGTATGTAGGGATAAAGTTGAGAAGAATAGGGGCTTTTCTTTTATGAACTGGCAAGTCCAGGAGCTTTTTCAGATCCTTGCTGGGAACGTAAGATTGGCGAAAATTTTTCGGTGGCTTGCGAACGTCTGCAAGAAGAAAACAGACATTAGAAACAGATAAAATATTGAAACACTTGGAAAGAAACAACTAAGTATTGACATTGGACTCTTACCCTTGCCCTCCTTAACTGATCGAGGAAGAGGGTACAGATGAGCGTCCTCGTCTGCGCCAAACTCCCAATTTCCCGAAGCAATAACGTAATCATCTCCAGCCCCCATGTTGGAGTCTGGAAGGTCGGCTACGATTTTAAATTCGGTGGACCTCGGCTTGAGGTAATAAACGTAGCCTTTTTCTTTGAGGTTAAGGGCACACATGGTATAACAAATTGAATGTCGGCAAGGGTAATCCTAACGTTTTCCTGCCTAGCTAAGGCTATGATACCATTGAATCACTGGTAGGAGTTGATGGTAAGTTGCATGGGGTTCAACTTGTAGTAGTGGAGAACTTCACGAAAAAAGGGATTAAGTGGAAGCCGAAGTCCACATTCAGTAAAAGCGACAATGGGAAAGGGCATCGTATCGTCTGTGGGCATGATTGAGTCGTCATCCCCAGCCAGTCTCAGATGGACGTCGGCAGGGATTTCGAACTCTTCCCTAAAGTATTCAAGTTTGGTAGGGGTATCTACCCTATGTCTCCACATACCCATGATTTCGGCGTAAAGGAATTTGGTTACAGAGAAAAGATGTTCTTAAAGGGTTATAGGAACCTCGGCCAAAACCTAGGTAAACACTGGTTACGATTGTTTCAGTTTTTCCTAAGAATTGGTAGGTTCTACAGACAAATCCCAAACCTAAATCTACGAAAGCAAAGATTGGAGGCACAGATCTGGAAAAAATACAGAAATAAGAATGAAGTTTCAGAATAAAGAACAGAGGTGGGGTTTTCAAAAGCATAAAGAATACAAGAAATACAGGCTCAAGAATAGTGGCCAAAAAGTGGTGAAACAGTGCAAGTGTTCAAAACATAAGCGAAATCATGGAATAGACGCATCCAGATGAATAGTTCAGTAAATCAAAGGTTTGAACAAAGCAGTAATGGCAACAAGAAAGCAAACGAGCATGGAGGAATTAAGAATGAAAGGACAGAGGCTTACCAAGATAACTGGAGCCGGTATGAAGATCACCGAGGTCAGACGACGGATGTAGACACGACGGAACGATGAAAGCTTCGCTGGAATGGAAGAATGAAGATGGTTGCAGAGCTTGGAGCTAGAGCAATGGCGGATTTGAGAAAGTTTAGAGAGAGAAAGAGTAAGTAAATCGAGTGCAAAAGTAAAGAAAGGAAGAAAGAAAGAAAAAGTTTTATATCAAAAACTTGAAACGGTGGCAAAACAGGGCATTTATTGCGCCTGGAGTAACGCACACGTCAGACGGCGCACGCAAGGAAAACAGTTTTCAGGTGCGTCGCAGATACGGGCCAATGAAGATATAATGCGTAAGTGGAACGGTTGAGAAGTGATGCATGACAGCTCATGCGCGTAGGAGAGTTCATTTGAATTCTTGTTCTTGAAAGAAGACATGTCGGCCTGAGATGAACGACCTCGGCTGAAGAGTTCTTGTGCCGAAGTACTGGAAAGAGGAACAATATAGGTTCTATCACCTCAGAATGCGAGGTAATAGAACCTAGGGGGCAGTTGTGGGGATATATTTTCTGAGTACCAACACGTGACAAGGTGACGCCGATGTGTCAGCCGAGGTGCCACGTGCCGTGGTAGTTACGCCGAGGTGATCTCGGAGTTGCCGAGGTTATCTCCGAAGATATCGGAATCCGAGATAAGCGGATAAAGGACAAGAGTCCTAGATTGAGAGAAGACTTCAGTTTGGGTAAAGATGAAACTCTTAGAGGGTTTATCCTAATCCCACTGGGAGTTCAGATTAGCAGTAATCCTGAGTCCATTGGAGTTAGGCTCCTATTGGGACTAAGATTGTATTGGCTATAAAAGAGAGGCACCTCCATGGGTCTAAGGTATGTTTTTATACTCAAGCTTGTGAGTTGAATACTTGATTATCTTTGAGAGATATACTGACTTGATCGTCGGAGTGCCACCGGGTGGAAGAACCACCGCCGGAGCCTTTTCTTTCTGTGCAGGACAGTAGGGTACAATCTATTCTGCCTGTGTTCTACAGCTGAATCACTAAGGAGGGCAGTGTGATCAGAAAATCACTCACACAAGGCTATATATATTTCTTAATTGGGATTGTAGATGAGTTATTTCATAGTAATATTTAGACAAGTTTAGATAGGTCATAATTTATAATGAGCCCTGAAGTTTCAACTGGCTGAAATGTTGGTCTTCAGATAGGATGGTTCTAACTCAATTATATGGATCTATTAATATGAGATCTCTCTGGCAGATTGATCACACAGCAAGTCCTTCTATTGCCTTTATTAACAACTTTTTTTTTTTTTTTGCCTTTTTTCTTTTTCAGCGGTGTTACTCTCTAGTTGAACTTTGTATATAGAGCTGGTTTTAATCCTTGTTGTAATAGTGTTTTATTTTTATTGCAGGTGGTATAAAAAATTAGATTATGAATTTCATTTAGAAAGGTGAAAGGTTTTATATGGTCTTGGTTTTTGTATATGCAGGAAGGTTTGTCACCCTTGAACTTTTATATTGAGGATGAATTCCATCGTGCCACTCGTGGTGGAGCTGGAGGTGTCAAATCCATTACCAATTATGCCCCGGTATATACATTATTTTGCCATTTGAATGTAAAACAGTTGATTAATTTCTCTGACATCTGAAAATTTACTTGAAATTTTTTTCCTCATAAGCTTGTCTTAACAAATAAACCGTCATACATTGTGTGATAGAACACAAGTAATGCTTATGTTGGAGCTAGCAATTTCATATTATCATAATGTTGAATGAACAAAAAAAAATGGCACAAGATTATGGCATTCTGTTTTTTTGGCAATTTCCCTGCCCATTGACATACATTTTAAAAGGTTAATCTGAGGTAGTCTAGTTTGTAACTCCCATTAATCTGGCTGATTCTTGTTTGTGCAATTGATGATTTTGGATCAAATGAAATGTTTGTAGGGTAAGTAGGATAAGACAGTTAAGGGAATGTGAATTTTACGAATCTGGGTGTTAAAATGAGGGGAAAATGAAACATTGGTTCTTTTTACTTGCTTGTTTACATACTATCACTTTTTTAGAGTAAATTATGTTAATTAATTTGTTTTTCCATCCATGTTCTTGGACAGATGGAGGCACATGATTATTGATAGAGTGAGGTTGTGGCCTGTGAGCTTGATTTCTGCTATAAATATATTTTTTTCAATTATATAGTTATTGGGTGTATTGAAGTGTAATGGTTTGTTGTATCATTGTGTTTATTTGCCATATAAATTTCTTCTGCTCTGTTTCATTCTCAATTGTTTGTTCTTTTGTTTTTCTTTTTCTCGTTTGAAATTTAGATAATTGTTTACTGAAGCCTTCTTCTAATCATTGTATCACAGGAATGTTTTATTGGGGCTTTTGGATTCGAAAACAGTTTGTTACTCATCAAGTGGAGTTCTTACCAGCTGTAGAAAAAGTAGCTCATTTCAAATGAGTCTTTGATTTGGGTTATTTTTCCCTTTGATTCAAGCAGACCCACTCGATACTAATTTTTCTTCTTCCACATTTTTCTTATACAAGACAAATCTGGTTTTTTGTTTTGGTAATAATGAATGGTTTATATCTTAGTATTGGATGTTTCTTCTTTACAGTTGAAATAATTGGTTTGCATTGTCGGCTATGGTGATGACTTTGGCCCTTTTTATTCTGTGTTTTGGGACTTTCTTGATTTCAAAAGCAATTTTTAGACTCTTTTTGTTTGTTCATCAAATCTTTGAAGGTGTTAATGATTATCATAAGTGTGGGGACATAATTTTTGAATGACAACACGTGGCCGAGGTGTCACCGAAGTGCCAGCCGAGGTGCCACGTGTCCTGGTCATGACGCCGAGATTATCTTGGCTAGGCCGAGGTTATCTGCGAGGATATCGGATTTCGAGATAAGCGAATGAGGGACAAAAGTCCTAAAATGGGAGAAGACTATAGTTTGGGTAAAGATAAGACTCTTAGAGAGTTTATCCTAAACCTACTGGGAGTCCAAGATTAGCAGTAATCCTAAGTTCATTAGAGCTAGGCTTCTATTTGGGACTAGGATTGTGTTGGCTATAAAAGGGGGGCAACCCCATGGGTCTAAGGTATGTCTTTTATGCTTTGTCTAGTGAGTTAAGCACTATTGATTATTTTTGAGAGATATTTTACTGACTTGATCGTCGGAGGGCCCCCGGGTGGACGAACCACCACCGGAATCTCTTCTTTCTGTTGCAGGTCGTTCGGGCTTAATCTATTCTGCCAATGTTCTCCAGCTGAGTGCTTAATTGGCAGTGTGGTCGGAAATTGACACCCACAATTTGGCGCCGTCTGTGGGAATGAAAGGAGAATAGATGGCCAACGACGAACAGAAAGAGAAGGTTAGGGACGACACCCCTACTGAGAGTGGGAAACATATTGACCTTGACGTTAAAGAAGACAACTGCAATGAAGGGACTCGTGACAAGAATCACGGAGGAAAGGACGTCGGCCTAGAGGGCGGCGTACCGAAGAAATCAGACCGAAGCGGGTATTATAACGAGGACGACCTCCAAGTATGGAAAAATAGATGCCTACGAAGGGACGACAAGAAAAAGGGAATGGCGAACAAATTGGCGGACTTGCAAACGATCGTCAATTTCATGATGCAGAACAATGTCATGTAGCCATCGTTCCCGCTACATGATACGCTGATTCTAGCGGCCAAGAAAGATGCCCAAAAAGGGGGGCATAACACAGTTCCTGCAGTCCCTCAGCACGACAGGGCAAAAGGGCATTCTCATCGGCCTTTACGGGAGGTCAGGCGAGGAGAGTCAAGAAGGGAAGAATCGAGGAAGATGCATCGCACCAAGGAAGCCAACCCCAAAGAACATCGGCATGTTCAAAGGCAGGAGTTGTGCTTTAACGCAACCAATGGAGGGAAGTCCAAAAGGACCCATAATGAAACTGGGAGTAGTGCACCGAAAAGGCTGAAGTCAAGAGATAGCCGAGCTCCTGGACGGACCGAAGAGGATCTGGGGGATCACCTACAGAGGAAGTAATAAGATGCCGAGGTAACCTCCCCGGTCAAGCCGAGAACGCCGTTCTCGGAAGAATTAGACAAAGTTGAGGTCCCGAAGAGATTCAGTATGCCGAGGTTCCAGATATACGATGGGAAGTCGGACCCCAACCTTCACGTCGGTTTGTACTTGAACTCGATGGCGTTGTACACCGGGAACGAGCCGTTTCTCTGCAAGGTGTTCCCCTCATCCTTCGGAGAAATTGCATCGGACTGGTTTCACAAGTTGCCAAAAGGAACTGTGAAAACCTAGGAAGGCCTGGCCGAGATGTTTGTGGCCAGGTTCGTGACAAACAAGCTACAGCCATTGAGGGTAGACGCCCTAATGGCCCTGAAGATCGGCGAGGATGAAAGTCTTAGGGCCTATGCCAAAAGATATTATGAGGTATTCAACCGAATACCAGGATGCAACCAAGAGGTGGCGGTCGTGCCGTTTAAAAACGGCTTGAAGGATGACTGCCTTCTTCGAAAATCACTGGCAAAGACATTGCCAAAAAGCATGGAGGAGCTGATGGCCAGGATAGAAAAGTAGGCCAGAGCCGAGGAGGACACGCTGGGGACAAAGGCGTCCAAACAAGAGAAGAGAAATGGTTCGCCGAAGCAAAGCCGAGATAACACTGGACACGAGAAGACAAGAGCTTAGCCCAAGTGAGCAGATCCCAGATTCCAGATCTCGAATTCCAGATCCCAGAAGACAAGATCTCGGCTTAGATGATTAAGTCCGAGAAGAGAAGAGCTTGGCCTAAGTTAAAGAATTTTTTCCACAAAGGAGTATGTGGAAGCCATGCAGGGGGCAGATCCCCTGCCCATAGAGCAATATCGTAGGGATTCTTTTGGCCTTACATGCAAAAGGAAGCTGAAGCTTATGTAAAAAAACATGAAAATGCTTTGAAATCCACCTGCAACGTGCGATAGAACAAAGGGCTGAAGAACGATGTTTGGGAGTTGGAATTTCACAAGCCGATGTCATGTTTAACACTTGTTGAAACTTGAGAAAAGTTTACAAGTTGAAGTTAAACCGAGATGATGTTTAACACTTGTTGAAACTTGTGAAAAGTTTACAAGTTGAAGTTAAACCGAGATGATGTTTAACACTTGTTGAAACTTGTGAAAAGTTTACAAGTTGAAGTTAAACCGAGATCATGTTTAACACTTGTTGAAACTTGAGAAAAATTTACAAGTTGAAGTTAAACCGAGATCATGTTTAACACTTGTTGAAACTTGAGAAAAGTTTACAAGTTGAAGTTAAATAGGATCATGATTAAAGGAATGAATAATATAGGTTCCATTACCTCAGGATGCCGAGGTAATAGAACCTAGGGGCAGTTGTGGGGACATAATTTTTGAATGACAACACGTGGCCGAGGTGTCACCGAAGTGCCAGCCGAGGTGCCATGTGTCCTGGTCATGACGCCGAGATCATCTCGGCTAGGCCGAGGTTATCTGCGAGGATATCGGATTCCGAGATAAGCGGATGAGGGACAAGAGTCCTAGAATGGGAGAAGACTACAGTTTGGGTAAAGATGAGACTCTTAGAGAGTTTATCCTAAACCTACTGGGAGTCCAAGATTAGCAGTAATCCTAAGTCCATTAGAGCTAGGCTTCTATTTAGGACTAGGATTGTGTTGGCTATAAAAGGGAGGCACCCCCATGGGTCTAAGGTATGTCTTTTATGCTTTGTCTAGTGAGTTAAGCACTATTGATTATCTTTGAGAAATATTTTACTGACTTGATCGTCGGAGGGCCCCGGGTGGACGAACTATCGCCGGAATCTCTTCTTTCTGTTGCAGGTCATTCGGGCTTAATCTATTCTGCCAGTGTTCTCCAGCTGAGTGCTTGATTGGCAGTGTGGTCGGAAATTGACACCCACAATAAGCATACTTGATGGCCACCTTATGATTAATGTATACATATGGGCAATGTAAAAAAAATTATATTTTGCTTTTTCCATTGTGAATTGTGAATTTAATTTTTGGATATGTTATTTTGTGGGTAATGTTAAAACATCATTTGTGAATATGTTATTTTGTGGGTAATGTTAAAATATCATTTGTGGATATGTTATTTTGTGGGTAATAGTGATTGGATATTAAATTGAATGGGAAAGTGAATTAATGCTACATTTGTTATTTGAATGGGAGTTATTATTTCTTATTAGTGTTATTTTTCAGTTTTATTATAGGTATTTTTTTTAGTTCAAACACATAAAATTAGCACAATTAAAAAAGAAAAGAAAAGGCTATTGCGGTGTTTCTAAAAACGTCGCTAAATATCAAACCAACGGTTGGATTTTTTTGAAAAAAGAGATACGATGGTGTTTTAAAAAACGTCGCCAAATAGCTTGGTGATGTCATGTTACTGTTAGGAGAACTTTTAGCGGCGTTTTTAGAAAATGCCGCCTATAGTAATATAGCGACGTTTTTAAAGCGCCAGAAAGTTTTAGCGACGGCCGCATCTTCGACATTTGGTGCTAAACGTCACAAAAGGATTTGACGGCGTTTTTGGGACCTATAGCGGCGTTTTTTAAACGCCTCTAAAACCCCTATTCCCAGCGGTGAGTCTTCTCCGAACCAGAATGACTCGGTACCGATTCAATTGGACTCGCCGCCGATGGTGAGGGTGTGTTCGAGTGATCTGGGAAGAACCCAAATAGGTCGAAAGGTTTTGAAGGGTTGGGAAGCGTTTGGGTGGTTGAGAGACCACTAGAGAGCTCGGATCGAAGTGGGGATTCCACAAAATCGCCCCATTCGTCGTCGTTGTAGTCGACGGTGGATTTTTGGCCGTTGATCTGATCGGAATGGAGAGCGTAATCGGCGAAGGAGGCGAACGTGAAGTCACCGAAGCGCTCATCGTCGTCTTCCTCTGCTTTGGTATTCACCATAGCCTAGAACTCTCTCTCTCTCTCTGTGGGTGTTTTTTGGTGATCGTGTGTCGTTTCGGAGTTTGGGCGCTTGATGCGCATGTTTGGAATGTAGGCACACCCATTAGATACATAAAGTTTCAGGCCACACAGTGCTGTCACTGCTGTCGGCGATTGGGTGGGATCCGACCCATCACACTTTCAAACGGATTTGGGTTTGGGTTGGCTCATGAAATTATTGACCCGACTACACTTTCTATTTTTTCTTCAATGGTAAATTTCGTTCACATTAAGGTTGTCTTTTATTGAAAGATTTGACGATAGAAATAAAAAGAAAAAAATATATATAATCTTATTTTTTTGTTTAGTTATAATGGATAGGGGTGAATATGGTTCAGTCTGGGTTAAATTAAGATAAAATCACGACTACGATTTCATAAAAATTGAAACTAAATCAATCTATTTAAATTATGAAATTAATTCGAATCAAATTATTTAAACACAATCTGACTCAGTTTGGTATCACGATTTCACATAATCTGTTTACAAGAAAAATATATAACATTTTCAAAAAAACATAAAACTCCCATTAGACAATATTATTCCACCATTAACTTAAACATGGCCATTGTTTCATCATTAACTTAAGGAAAATGCTCCGTAGCTCGAGCAAGTGAGGCTCGAATGGCCCGAAAAATACACCTTTTCTCTCTTATCTCTATCTTTCTCTCTCTAACCTAACCCAAGAAACCTGACCCAAAAATATACCTTTTCTCTCTTTATCTCTATCTCTCTCTCTCCCACTCCCCTGTTTTGCAGACAAACCCACATTAGTCCCCACTACTCTCACCCTTCTCTGTAACTTTCAAATCTCTGCTTGAGTCTGATTTTGATTTTGGGTAGTGGGTGATTGAACTGTGGTGTTTTGGGATCTAGAAGTGTTGTTAGGTGGTGGAAGAGGAGCAAAATTGGGGACTTGTTGGGATGAGTTTGGGAAAACAAAAAATCGAAGACGACAGTGCTGGTCCACGACGAAGCTCGATCTTACGTTGTGTTTTCCTTACTTCATCTTCTTAGATTCTTCATCTCTTTCTTCGATTCTTCTTCCTTTTTTTTTTTTTTTTCGGGTGAGTTTTCTGACCCCATTCTTTAATTATCTTCTTCTTCGATTAGATTATCCTTCTTGGATTCTTCTTTTTTTCTAATCTATAGCCTTATTTCTCCATTATTTTCATTCTGATTTTTTAATTTGGGTTTGATTTTGATTCGGTTTGGTTTTGGATTTGATTTGATTTCACATTCTGTTTGGTAAACAAAAATTGATTTTGATTTTGAAGAGGAAGAAGAACATCTTCTCTCTTCCTCCCCCTCTGTTTTCTTCTTCTCTCTTCCTCCCTCTTTTCTCTTTCTCTCGCCTCTGTTACCAGTTTCAGAGACAAAAGAGAGGGAGAAGGAAAGAGAAAAAGAAAAAAAAAAGAGAACAAGTGAGATTATTCCTGGGTTACAAAGATTGGCCAAGAAAGATGATGGTGAAGATCAAGTGAAGCATGGGAGGTTTGGGAGAGAGAGAGGAGAGAATCCATTGATGAATCGGAGAGCAGAAGATAGCAGAAGAGACAGGAAAGGAAAAAAGAAAGAAAAAAAAGGGTGTCAAAACGACGTCGTTTTGACACCTTGAGCCACTCGAGCCTTGTATATTTCGAGCTACCTAGCGGGATCGTTAACTTAAATAAATATAATATCTAATAAATAAACGTATTATTCAACATATAACAAGCATAAAACTCCCATCAATATTCAACATATAGCAAGCATAAAACTCCCATTAAACAAATATTTTGTCGTGGCAATAACAATTAAGGTAGGATTGTATGCATCATATGATAGGTATATGGTTTAATGTCTCATTTGACAACTCAATCTTTTAGTTTAAAAGTCAAAAAGTCACTAAAAAAATCAAAAAGCTAGCAACCTTACCAAAAAGTCAAAGATTCATTTTTCTCTCTATTTTTTGTACATCTTTTCGTAAAAAGAAAGTCATCCCAAACATACTAATTTTTTTTTATCTCATATTTTAGTAAAAAATTCAAAAAATTAATAAAATAACATATTTCCAAATAAGGCCTAAGTTACATACTGTCTGATTCGATTCTAATCTGGAACCATGAAGTTAAATCCAGAACCAATCCGTGGAGACCGGTTCCCAAATTTTCTAAACTTGGACCGAACCACGAATTAAAAAAACCAAACCAAACCTATCGGATTGAACTGGACTAGTTCGGTTTGCGGATTTTTCAATTTCCTTGCTCAACCCTAATAATGGAAAACACAAGGGAAAGTTTTTTATCTTTTGGATTCATTTAAGCTCTTTTATTTCTTCATTTACCAACTCAATCAAACATAGTTTGTAATTCGAATCCTGTCAATTCTTTCTATTTTCTTTTCTCTTTCCAAATCTTTCACCAAATTCTCCAACCAAACACAACTTTAGAGAAAGAGAAAATTTAAGTACACAGGACCAAAAGCAGAATGGACCCTTTGTGAGACATCTGTTTTCATTTTATGTTTAGTCCTCTGTGTTTCTGATATTATTGTCAGAAAAAATATAGTAAGTATCATAATATTGATATAATTACATTGAGCTCTGTTAAGATTTTAATTCACATAATACCTAGAGGTCGTTTGGAATTTTTTTTTTTTTTGTGACTTTTTAGTTGATGAAAAAAACTAACATGTTTAAAATGATTTTTTTTTTTTAATGAAAAGATTTGTAAAAAGTAGAGTGAATAATATATATATATATTTTTGATTCTTTGGTATTTATTGACTTTTTAGTATCTTTTTGACGTTTAAATTAAAATCTCATGTTGCCAAACGAGACCTTAGTCTCATTTTCATTAATAATTTATTAGTTGTATAGATGAAAATAATGTTAACATCTCTTTCACATGAAAATATATATTTTACATTGTTTATGTAACACCCTCAAAATAATAACATTAAAACCCATCAATTTAGACATGCATTGATATAAAAATAAATGTTCTTCTATTCATCAGAGTAGTTCATTACAATAAGTAATACATGTTAACAACAAAAGCAAATGCTCTACGGGTTTACAGCTTTCCAAGTTAACACTTGGTTACAAAAAGAGAGTACTAACTCAACTACACATTAAGCCCTTGGCTTGCATTTACATGTAATACATCCAAAAGATAACAAAACGACAAAAAATCTGTCTGCCTCTTGCCTCCCAAGCTATGTCCTTGGAGGTGGCATGCTACCTGTACCTGAAAATGATGTCCCATAAAGGGTGAGCCACAGCCCAGTAGAAATACACTAAACCAACTATGAACAATGACTAAAATGTTAGCAGTTGATAGATGGTCAACACAGATACATCCACATATATCATATTCCGGTTTCATGACATTAAGTCCATGTTACATTTCATTTCTCATTTCTTTTCAACTTTGAGTTTGAAAGCAAGGCTCAACACCTAGCCAAATAACTTAATGAGATTAAGACTCATCTTTAAAATACTTTCGAAATTCATGATGGATACACATTTTAATGCTGTATTGATAACACATAAACCATTTCCACACTTTACGAAAGATACACATTTCGGTGCTGTATCAACATAACATAGAATCACTTCTATACTTCACAATTGATAATGATATACATTTTAGTGCTATATCAAATCAATTCGAACACTTCCATAATCAACATTTGATACACATTGTAGTGCTGTATCAATATCACACAAAATCCGGTTTAGAGGTCCATCCCCTATCTTCCCCTAAACCGTGGAGTACATCCCCTATCTCCTCCCACACAATACATGTATATAAACATAGATCATATATAATCAATCAATACATAAAGTTAATGTATTATTCCAGTCGCTATATTTGATAGTGCTGGAAATTTGATTATTATTGCCTTCATATTAGTCAATAGTGGTGCTGGTGGCAGATAGTGGTATATAATAAGATAGTGGCATGTATATAATATGATAGTGGTGCTGGTGGTAGATAGTGGCATGTATATAATATGATAGTGGTAGATAGTGGTAATATATAATATGATAGTGGTAGATAGTGGTAATATATAATATGTAAGTGGCAGATAATGGGTTATAATGATGTTTGTAATATCTCCTATATAAGGAGTGTCTTGGTCTTGTAAAATAAGAAGTTTTGAATCTTCTTCCTTATATTTTCTGAGTTGGTATCAGAGCAACAAAAACACAGCAACCCTAAAACCGTCATAGCCATGTCGGAAGTCACGTCCGAAACCACTTCAACCCCTGCCGCTGCCATTCCGGTGAAAACGTCCAACTCTCACTCTGTCCAAATCACCACCATCCGCCTAAATGGTGATAATTTTCTCCGCTGGTCACAATCTGTCCGGATGTATATCCGTGGGCAAGGAAAGATCGGTTACATCACTGGTGACAAGAAGGCTCCTGCTGTTAATGATCCGCTGTTCGACAGTTGGGACGCTGAAAACTCCATGGTTATGACATGGTTGGTCAATTCCATGAAGGAGGATATAAGCTCTAATTACATGTGCTATACTACTGCACAAGAGTTGTGGGATAATGTTAGTCAGATGTATTCTGACCTAGGAAATCAATCTCAAGTTTTCGAATTGACTTTGAAGTTGGGAGAGATTCGTCAAGGAGATGATTCTGTCACCAAATATTTCAATTCGTTGAAAAGGTTGTGGCAGGATCTTGACATCTTCAACACATACGAATGGAAATCGGTTGACGACTGCAACCACCACAAGAAAACTGTGGAAGACAGCCATATTTACAAGTTTCTTGCCGGCCTCAACATTGAGTTCGATGAAGTGCGAGGAAGAATTATTGGCAGACCTCCTCTCCCATCCATTGGCGAAGTATTTGCCGAAGTCAGAAGGGAAGAGAGCCGAAGGAGCGTCATGTTTAAGAAAAAAGGTACTGGTGAGTCAATTGAAATTTCTGCTTTAATTAGCGATGCTGCGGCCAACAAGGCTGCAAATTACCAGCGCAGGTTTGATGACAAGCCACGGGTCTGGTGTGATTTTTGCAACAAGCCTCGCCATACACGCGAAACGTGTTGGAAGATCCATGGCAAACCTGTCAACTGGAAAAGCAGCAACAAGGAGAGAAGAATCGTGGCTTTCCTACTGCTAATGAAGCCGATTCAGGTCTCTTCAACAAAGAGCAGATTGATCAACTCTTAAAGCTGATAAAATCCAACTCCTCATCCGGTACTCCTAGTGTTTTTTTGGCACAAACAGGTAGAAATCCTAAAGTCTTCTCTTGCCTAAACTTCTCTCCGTGGATCATAGATTCCGGTGCCTCCGATCACATGACTAGTTTTTCCCATTTATTTAGTACCTATTTCCCTTGTTCTGGTCATGACAAAATCAGAATAGCCGATGGTAGTTTTTCACCTATTACAGGAAAAGGATTTATTAAACTAACTGAGAAAATTAATCTCAATGTTGTTCTTCACGTCCCCAACTTAGCCTGTAACCTTTTGTCTGTCAGTAAACTATCTAAGGATTCTAATTGTCGTGTTACATTTTTTGAATCCCATTGTGAATTTCAGGACCAGAACTCGGGGATGATGATTGGGCGTGCTAGGATGCTTGAAGGTCTTTACTACTTTGATGAAGTATCTGTTAGTAATAAAAAAGCTCAGAGCTTTAATAGTACTAGTTCAATCTCTGTTCGAGAAAAAATAATGCTATGGCACTATAGGCTAGGACATCCTAGTTTTCTTTATTTGAAACATTTATTTCCAGAATTATTTAAAGGGATTGATTGTTCTTCTTTTCATTGTGAAAGTTGCATTTTTGCAAAATTTCATCGCTCTACTTATTTGCCAAAACCTTACTAGGCTTCCAAACCTTTTTATTTGATTCATAGTGATGTTTGGGGCCCTTCTAAAATCACTACTCTTTCTGGTAAAAGATGGTTTGTTACATTTATTGATGACCATACCCGCTTATGTTGGATTTATTTGATGAATAAAAAATCTGACGTGAAAACTTTATTCACAAATTTTACAATATGATTGAAAACCAATTTCAAACCAAAATTGGTATTTTACATTCTGATAATGGAACAGAATATTTCAATGAGCAGTTGGGTGTTTTTTGGAAAAAAAGGGGATTTTTCATCAATCTACATGTCGGGATACCCCTCAACAAAATGGCATTGCAGAACGAAAAAATAAACATTTACTTGAAGTAACACGTGCTATAATGTTTTACATGCATGTTCCTAAATATTTATGGGGTGAAGCAATTTTAACAGCCTCTTATTTGATAAACAGGATGCCTACAAAGGTGTTAACATACAAAACACCTTTTGATTGTCTCAAAACTTTTTTTCCTGACACGAGGTTGTTTTCTGATTTACCCGCCAAAGTTTTTGGATGTACTGCCTATGTTCATGTTCCCAGTCAATTTCGTTCAAAACTTGACCCCCGTGCTATAAAATGTGTTTTTTTTGGGTTATTCCTCAAACAAAAAGGGGTATAAGTGTTTCGATCCTCAAACCAAGAAATTTCATGTGAGTATGGATGTGTCATTTGTGGAAACAAAATCCTATTTCCCCAACACTTCTCTTCAGGGGAAGACAAGTGGAGTAGACGACAATTTTTGGGATATTTCTATCCTGCTCCCCAATGTCATTTATCCTACACAAAAACCACATCTGTCTGATAATGATCACTTAGGAGAACCAAGTTCTATGGTGCCTAGTCAAGAAGATTCTTGTTTAGGGGGAGAAGTACTACAAAATGATCTAAATTCTGAGCTTCAGGTTTATACTAGGAAGCGATTTCATCTGAGGAATAATGACCCGAATGTCCATCCTAATGACCCGAATGTCCACCCGAGTTCTGGCATCGAAATTTTAGGTAATCCTATTCCTTCTATTTCCGACCTTGATATTCCTATAGCAATTAGGAAAGGTGTCCGAAATTGCATTAAACATCCTATTGCAAATTACCTCTCCTATCAAAGCTGTCTAAAAACCATAGAGCTTTCACATCTAGGATTTCACACTTGTTTGTTCCAAGGAATATACAGGAAGCATTGGATGATCCGAATTGGAAATTAGCAGTCATGGGGGAGATGAATGCTTTAAGGAGAAGTGGTACTTGGGAGATAGTTGATCTACCCAAAGACAAGAAAACAGTTGGGTGTAAATGGGTGTTTACGATAAAATGTAACGCAGATGGAAGCGTTGAGAGATACAAGGCGAGACTAGTGGCTAAAGGCTTCACTCAAACTTATGGGATCGACTATCAAGAGACGTTTGCTCCTGTTGCTAAAATAAATTCCATCAGAGTACTGTTATCTCTTGCAGTAAATTCAGATTGGCCTCTACATCAACTTGACATTAAAAATGCTTTTCTCAATGGTGATCTTGAAGAGGAGGTGTTCATGAGCCTACCGCCGGGATTTGAGCAGAGACTTGGTAACGACAAAGTATGCAGATTGAACAAGTCATTATACGGACTCAAACAATCACCAAGAGCGTGATTTGAACGCTTTGGGAAGGCAGTTATCAGTTGTGGCTTCTCGCAGAGTCAAGCAGATCACATAATATTTTATAAACATTCAAAAGACAGTAAAATTGCAATTTTGATTGTTTATGTTGATGACATCATTTTAACTGGTAATGATGAAGCAGAGTTAGCAGCCCTCAAAGAGAAACTCGCAAAAGAATTTCACATTAAGGATCTGGGAGCCCTCAAGTATTTCCTCGGAATGGAATTTGCAAGATCCAAGGAAGGTATATTCGTTAATCAGAGAAAATATGTTCTTGATCTCCTTGGAGAAACATGTATCCTTGGTTGTAAGATGGTGGAGACTCCGATCGAACCTAACTTGAAGTTACAAGCTACTAAGGCTGAAGAAGTCAAAGAGAGGGAACAATATCAGCGACTTGTAGGGAAATTGATTTACTTGTCTCATACGCGGCCTGATATTGCCTTTGCAGTCAGCATGGTAAGTCAGTTCATGCACTTACCAGGGGCAGAGCACTTTGAGGCCGTTTATAAGATCTTAAGATATTTGAAAGGAACTCCAGGGAGAGGCTTACTGTTCAAGAAACATGGACATCTTCAAGTTGAAGTATACACAGATGCAGACTGGGCAGGAAGTGTTACAGACAGGAGATCAACATCCGGATACTACTCCTTTGTAGGTGAGAACCTAGTTATATGGCGGAGTAAAAAACAGAATGTGGTAGCTAGAAGTAGTGCAGAAGCAGAGTTCAGAGCTGTTGCCCATGGAATCTGTGAAGTAATGTGGATTAAAAGAATTCTTGAAGAATTAAAGCTTTCTCACCCGACACCTATGAAGGTCTATTGTGACAACAAAGCAGCTATATCTATAGCTCATAATCCAGTTCTACATGATTGCACAAAACATATAGAAGTGGATAAACATTTCATCAAGGAGAAAATCAATGCTGGCATAATCTGTATGACCTATCTTCCAACAGGTGAACAATTAGCTGATGTGCTAACGAAGGGACTACACAAGAAGCAATTTGATAAGCTGACTAGCAAGCTGGCTATGGAAGATATCTTCAAACCAGCTTGAGGGGGAGTGTTGGAAATTTGATTATTATTGCCTTCATATTAGTCAATAGTGGTGCTGGTGGCAGATAGTGGTATATAATAAGATAGTGGCATGTATATATATGATAGTGGTAGATAGTGGTAATATATAATATGATAGTGGTAGATAGTGGTATATAATAAGATAGTGGCATGTATATATATGATAGTGGTAGATAGTGGTAATATATAATATGATAGTGGTAGATAATGGTAATATATAATATGTAAGTGGCAGATAATGGGTTATAATGATGTTTGTAATATCTCCTATATAAGAAGTGTCATTTGGTCTTGTAAAATAAGAAGTTTTGAATCTTCTTCCTCATATTTTCTGAGTGATAGCATACTCAATCGATTAGTTTTAGTTTGCCTAATTATCATGCATTGTCTACAACAATCAAGACTATCCTCCACCGATAGCCCAAAGCAGTTATTTCTATACCGAAAATAAATGCACCAAACGGATATATAATCAACATTTCAACTAGGTGAGCAATGAATGAATCTAACTACACCCTTTAATCCCATACACATCCAATTCCAACATTCTCAATTCAATTCCTCTTTTCTTCAAATTAATTATACCAATTAATTTATCAATGTAATTAGGGCATTTCCCATAATTAACATCACAATCCTAAGGTTCCATTTTCACTAATAAACCAACATTGATCTCATTTCTCTATGCCAAACATGCATATAAGTTTATATAAACAAAACCCCAACTTTTGTAAAATTACACAAAGGCCCAAACTTTCTCAAAATTACCTAACAATCCCCAACTCATCAAAATGCTAAAATTCAAAGACAAAGCTCATGAGAAGGAGTAGGATATCCCTACCTCAAATTCAGAGCTCAAAGAAAGAAGATGATGAAACTCAAAGTGCTCCAAAAGTCAATATACTCGGATCAAAATGTAGCCCTCGACGATCAACATAACTTTTGTAAAGGCCAAAGGTGAGGAAACAACTCCTACTAGATCAATACCTAAAGAGAAGGGAAGGGTTTAGAGAGAGAAGCTCTGCAATGGTGTCTTTTGAAAAAGTAAGAGAGAGAAGAGATGTGAAAAAGTGATTCAAAAATGGAATCCCGAAGTTGTTATAAAAATCGCCCCGCTCGAGCGTGGAAAACCCCGCTCGAGCGTCACTCACAGACTCCCGCTCGAGTGTCAAAACTCCCGCTCGAGCTGCGGATACAACCTCCCAGAACTTTTGCTGAACCAGGTCCCCGCTCGAGCGTAAAACTCCCCGCTCGAGCGTCACACACAAACTCACGCTCGAGCGTCAAAACGCCCGCTCGAGCGTCCAACACTGCAGAGGAAATACTGGGAGATGGAAAATCACGCTCGAGCGTCAAAAGCTCCGCTCGAGCGTGAAGGCAAAAATCTGGGCAACTACTTTTGGTTTCTAAGTCCAACCAACCTGTAACAAACCCGCCCAACACATCCTATAACTCAAATACAAAGTACGAAAGGATGCAAACAAGATATAAGCAACTACTAACATCCACGGAAACAAGTCCGGATCACTGTACACAAGGGATAAAACCCGGGATCGCTATAGTTTAATTTTGTATTTTCGCACGATCCGAATTAATTTCAGTCCATTTAACTTTACTAAAAGAAGGATCAGTGTAATTATGTTAAAAGTTTAAAACTTACTATATTTTTTTCAAATCTCAATGAGATCTATAAAATTTACCCCCCCCCTTTTTTCTAAATAGTTTCTGAATTTTGTGCACGAATTTATTTCAAATTTTATTTGAAACAATACCGTTAAAGATAAGAGTATATGGTTGGAAGAATGATGTTTATCTTTTTTGTAAAAATCTCAGTGTAATGCGTATTGGAGGAACACAACTTTTATAGACATTTTTTTGTAATTACAGTATAATGTTGATGATAAAGTAATTTATTCTATCTGAACATTAAATCTCAGTCTTTTGGATTATTTTCTCATCATATACTCTATCATAAATTGGCGTAACTTTATTACAAAATTTTGTAACATCAATTACAAATGAACAACCTCACATAAATTAGTATAACAAAATATCTAAAATTTTATGATTCATGTAAGAAAAGTTTGTGTCTTAGTTACGATATCTTTTTATTATGTCAATTTGTAGTAAAGTGCATATATATGGTACACACCTATGTACCATAGGATTTCCCTTTTATATTTGTTAGAATACGGGGTATATTTGAAGTCGACTATAATATCGACACGTCTAATAACTACCCTTCCTCTAAACCCCTAAAACTCTCTTGCTTTTCTCTCTAGGTTTTTTTGTGAAGGGAGACGGAGACAACGGTGGTTTCTCTACCTTTCTGATCTCCCTTTCCTCCTATTTTCTCCTCCATTCGAGCCTCTTCCAAATTTGATATTTGCCTCACCAGTCTGGCCAAAATCACCTTACCTTCTCCACACTTGAGCCCAAAACTTTAAGATTTGGTTTCAGATCTTCTTATAGTCTGCATGTTGACGCTGGATAACGTGTTTGTTGCACGCTAGGCGATCACCTCAACCTCAATGTTCTATCTTGACCAACGGAGGTGTAGTTTTTAGATTTCAAGTTGAAGGCCGCGGAGTAGTGTAGTTTGGATGAGTTTGGTAGTGACTTTGAATTCTTGTTTTCTACCTTGGTGTTTTAATTTTTAGTTTGTTGATATAATAATTTTTCCTATATTGAGGTTTGTTTCCCTACTTTGTGAGGGTCTTTTCTCCTTCTCAATGGAGGCTTGGATCTTCTTTTCTATGGAAGTTGTTCATCTCTTTTTGAGATCTTATGATACCATTGTACTAGATTGATCTGATTTTTTTATCGATTTTGCAATGAAAATTATCTTCCTAATCTAAAACAAGAATAATAATAATAATAATAATAAAACTATAATAGTGACACAATCAATTCTATAAAACAATTCTAATCATACATATCACACATTACAATACATAAGAATTTTAGAGGCCAAACATGTTGGTCTCCAAAAGTAAAAAATTTATTGCAAAAAAAATTAAAAATTTAGTTATAAATTTTTTAAAATATCGCTAATGAATGCAGTTTTAAAAAATCAATTTTTTGAGAAGAAATTTTTTTTCAAAATGATTGTAAAATATTCTAAAAATACAATAATGAGTTTTTTTTCAATTAAAATATTTTATTTATAAAAAGTAATTTGGTCTTAAATTTTTTTCTCTAAAACCTTGGTTTGTTATAGTGACATTGCGGAATTGATCATAAAAGATACAGTTTTACTTAGATTATTCTACATATGTTGTGGTTGATTTTGTTTTTAGTTCTAGGGCAAATTACCTACACCCCTCTTGAAAGTTTAGTTAAATTACAGATTCTCTCTTAAGGTTTCAAAAATTACATCCCATTTCAATTAACGCTGTTGACAAAGATAGTAAATTGACTAAAATGCCCCTAGCTATGTTATGTAGAGAAATGATGATATTTGGTTGATACATCATGTCAAGTTAGTCAATAGTTGCTCAGTACTTGTTTTAGAATTTTTTTAAAAAAAAAGTAAAATTAATTTGGTAAAGAAATAAAAAATAATAAATAATTTTCGTTTTATATAATTTTATTTTTGAGAGGTTAGAAATAATTTTTACAAATTAAATATATTTTCATTAAATTAGTTTCCATTTTTTTTAAAAAAATTCTAGATTTTTTTTTTTAAAACAACAAATCAAATATGGTTCCAAAAACTTAGATAGCGTTTGGTTTATAACTCAAATCATGATTTGAATCAAAAAATTTCAAAACTATTTTCAAAACTCATAACCAAACTCTTTTCAAACTCTTTACAGAACTCTATTTAAAAAAGATTCAAAAAAATATTTATTTATTTTGTTCTTTAAATTATTTTTTCAATATTGGTTTTTTTTATTTTTAAAGAAAAATATTTTTTATTTTTTCAAAAAAAATATTTTGTTATTTTTTAAATATTGGCCAAATAATTTGTTACGATTTAGATATACATGGGCGATCCAAATTTTTTAAAATTTTAAAAAATATTCAAAAAAATATTTATTTATTTTGTTCTTTAAATTATTTTTCAATATTGGTTTTTTTTATTTTTAAAGAAAAATATTTTTTATTTTTTCAAAAAAAATATTTTGTTATTTTTTAAATATTGGCCAAATAATTTGTTATGATTTAGATATACACAGGCGATCCAAATTTTTTAAAATTTTAAAAATATTCAAAAAATATTTAAAAAATAAAATAAAATATTTAAAATAAAAATAAAAATATTTAAAATAAAAATTATATATTAAAATAAAAAATATTTTAAAAATACAATGCACAAATGTAGTAAATACAGGGCACATTAAAAAATATATTTACAATAAAAAATATTAACCCTAAAAAAATAAAATTAAGAAATTTTTTAAATATTTAAATATTTTGTAAATTTTGTTAGCCTATCAAAGGGTTTTCAGGTTAAATCAAGTTGTTCAGTACTTTGGAAAGGTACCAAGGGCAATACTGTCCATCAATATCTATTTTCGTGATATCAGCATGCTTCTATCAACAATTCCTAACGTTTACTTCACGACAGGAGATAAATTGTTATACGAATATAAACCTCGACGAATGAGATATAATTTCTGAAACCTCAAGGGGGAATCTGTAATTTAACTAAATCTCAAGAGGGGTTGGGTGTAGGTAATTTGCCCTTAGTTCTACGTTCTGTATATTTATTGATTCAAAACAAAATTTGTAAGGTCTTCTATACTTTATTTGCATAGTTTTTTTTTTTTTCAAAATAACCTTATTAACGTTTGTTCTCAACCATAGGTTGAGAATGTTTAAAAAGATTAAATATTTTTTATTGCACACATTTTTATATAGGATGTATGATTTTTTTAAATTTCTTAAGAACTCAAGTTAAAAAAAAAAATTAAAATAATGATATGTTGTTGCATTTACTAACATATTAGAGTTGCATGAAAGAGTTTTCTAAATTTAAATGTGTTAGGATTAGTTCCCTCATTCTATAGCTTGTATTAAATATAGATTTAAGGGCATGTGAACGTTTAGATTACTTCTACTTTGAAGATTTGTTGATTTGGTTGACTTGATTTTCTAAACTTCTAATTTGAAAATTTTGTTGATTTGGTTGACTTGATTAGCGAGGATTGACAGAGTACGGGGAAGATATATATGCACAAAAATTATGGAAGTTTAGAATTGAAAATTGGAACTACAAGACCACTCTTGATATAAAATTATGTAAAACTTGGCGGCTAGATCTCGAATAAGTTTTAGCAGATGTGTTAAGTTCTACATATTTAAATTGCGTAATTAACTTGATTAAGTCTGCTTGGATTAAATAATTGTGTTAAGTTGTTTTAACTAAATAAACATTAAATGCTAGTTTTGTTTGGGATTCTGCCTCAAGTATGGTTGGGTAATGATTTTGTTAGGCCTAGTTGCGAAAACAACTTTTTAGTGCTATTTTTCCAATTTTTTTATATTAAAAAAAAGAAAGAGTAACTTTGAGACTAAAGCTTTCAAAAAAGAAATTTAAAAATAAATGAACATTAATTATCCACTAAAGATAAAAAAAAATAAAAAATAAAAGCCACTTAAAAAGTTGATTTTATCAATTAAATCAGTATTTGTCTTTAGTTTACATTATTTATTAAAATAAAATAAAATAAAATAAAATAAAATAAAAAACTGAGCAAAGGTTGAAAATAATAAGAATATTATGTTTTTTCTCCGTTTGTCATATTTTCTCACCTAACTTGATTTGTAAACCAAATATGACATTCTTTTTCTCACATCATTGGTAATTACTTCTTACCAAATCGTACAACCCAAACAGACTGTTATGTTAAATTTAGTGCATGAACAACAGGCCTTCCATATTTGTTAATCACACATCTGCTCAAAGCTAACATATAATGCCCAACCAGAAGATATTACATTACAATGAGAAGTTGAAACATGTCTGTTGCTCAACTTTCTCTTCTTAGGTCACAACTTTACACAAAACAAACATTTTATGCTCCTCACAAAACAAACTAAAATCTATTCATTAATTCAACCAAACACACAAAAACATTCCCTACAACAAAAACATCAAGCACTTACTCAAACCAACCTCAAAAATCATATCAGCTGCACTAACAAAGCTTCCTGTCGGTGTGTTTGTCGTCAAGACAACAACCATCCAATCGTCTTCTGAACCTATGCCAACTCTGGTGTACTTGGAGTTATTGACATACCTTGAAAACTGGGATTGCGTATAGTTTGTGAGGACCAAAGTTGGAATGAGCTTGGGAACACAAACAGGCAATATATATGACCCCGTCTCTAATGGTATTTATGTCTATATTGCACTTCTCCAAAGATCAGGGAAATTGGTAATTTGGGGTCGGGAGCTTGATGCGGTGGTAATGCGGCTAGTGGTGGTCATGCAAGGTTGGTGCTCTAACTGGTCGGCTATTTCATCGGCAAGGTACCCTGCTTTGTCATTCTTTGAGAGGGCCGGCATGTTTAAGGATTGCCTGTAACTTTAATTCTTGGAGAAGATTGTCTTCCTCATCTGCAATTTAATGATCACGCAAAAGTTAATTATGGCAGAGCAAAAATGAGTGGCTAGGCACAAGAGTTTGTCAGTAGTGCAACAATTTTTTCATTTTTTTGCAACATAATAGATGTGAATGAACAATGACAAATATGCCTCTTGAATCATGCTATGTGCTTATAAAGGGCATCTAGTTCTAGGTCAACTTAGTTCGAATTTCAAATTCTCTTTAGGTTGTGTTTGGATACACTAGGAAGACAGAAGTACGATAATGGATGAATTTATGTGCTTGGATCATGAATTTTGTAGGGATTTAGAAAGAGAAAGAAAGAAGTCAAGGAAAATGTGAATGAAAATGAAATATAAATTTTTTTTTTTTTTCCTTGTTCCCTTTTCTTTTCCCTTTGCAAATTCCTCTTAAATTTTTGATCCAAAGCAAATAGAATGTTAGTGGAAAGCTAAAACCCTTGTACGAATGTGTAAATTATGGATTGAGGGGGATTAAGGGGAAGGGAATGGCAGGGAAGGGAAGGGAAATGTTAGTTGTGAAGGGAGGGACAGGAAGGAGGAGGAAAGGAAGAGAAAGTCTTCTCTCTCTTGTTTGCTTAGACAATAGAGCAGTATATGCTTCTAACCTATTGCTTCACAGTTGGGTCTGTTGTTGTTTGTGTTAAGTAGGGTGTGTGCGGTTCGGTAATTTAAGAGTAAAATTATAAATTGAATGGCCGATTGGAGGATTAGCTGATTGAAGAATATTCTAACCAATTATCAAACATTTGCATAATACATAACACTAATTTGCATAATATTATATATATATATATATATAACACAGTAATTTTATATAATATGTTTCATATATATAATTACTAATTTGTAACAAATTTCACATCTTAAATATCTCTCACATTCATTTTTACTTTGATTTTTATTGGAGATTAAAAATATATATGTATTAACTATAGCAGAGCAGAGCGGTTTGGAATGCGGATTATAAATTTTAAAATTTAATCCGCGGGTAGCGATAAAGCGGTGTGGATCGATGCAGTTTTTAGTGAATCGTGCGGTATTTTGCACAGCCCTAGTGTTAAAATTGGTGGTTATTAGCATGTTCAGGGCTTGGAATAAGGATTGTTATTTGGTGTTTTGCTTTCTTTGTGTTGTTGGTTTCTCACCAACTTTTGTGGCTTGGGCTAGCATATGATTATGTATTCTTCTTGGTGCCAATCTAGTTGGGATTAGGAAGCAATACTTTGATGCTTTTTACTCTTGTCTTCGCTTTATTGATGTAATTTCATATGTATTGTATGTTATTATCATCACTAAAATCCATTTCTTTTGCCGATCAAAAAAAAAAAAAAAAAAAACTTAATTAAGAAGATATATATTTAATTAGATATTTTAATATATTACTATGTGAAGCACTTTCCTTTCCTTCCGTTTCCTCCCAATTTTGAAGGAAAAGTGAAGTGCTTAAAATACTTATACTCTCTCCCCCTCATAATCCCTCCAAACACTTCCCTTTCCCTCTTACAAAAGAACCCAAACACGATTTAACGAATTTTATCTCTTCACATCCTTTCCTTCCCCTCTTAAACCATCAATCCAAATGAATAAAGGGAAAGGAAAATGAAATTCATACATGAATATTCATTTTTTATGGTTAACCCAACAAATAACATTTTTTATTTTTTTATTTGTTTGACAAATACCTATTATCTTATTCGCATTTTCCTAATCTAATCAAAAAAAGAGAGAACTTTAGGTTCTTCCATTTTATTTTTTCCTTTTAGTTTCTATCACGACCCAAACCCGCCCCTATGGGTTTAGTATCGAGATCGGCCAGTAATCCGAGATTACCGAAGGCCTGCTTAACAGTAATGACAGTAATACAGAGTAAAGGGGCTGGCGGAAGCCAAAACAGTAAATAAAAGATGTCCAATGAGCTGTGACAGTCTGAATGCAAAAAGACTTTTCTGAACATATTCACATTCAAACCCAAAACAGTTTATACATACATCATATACAGACATTCAGGTTAGGGACCAAATCCCTACCATAACAGTACAGTGCAAGTCTTAAATAGAACAACAGAACGAAGACAGAAGGGTGAGCTGAGACACCCCAAAAAGCCTTAGCTTGAACAGACTCGGAACCTCGAAGTGAGGCACAAAGGTTGACTTGACAAAAGGGAGTTAACTCGACGCATCTAGCTCCGGTCCGGTGCATGGACACCTACATATAAATATAAACAGTGAGCTAAAGCCCAGTGAATAACATATGCGTAAAGGGTTAAGAATGAATGTCCTTTCAGTATTTAAACAGTTATATCAATCACTTAGAAACCATAGCAGTTATTTGTGGTACATCCAACAGCAAAACAGTACAGTAGGTCTTAACAGACCGAACAGTCAATTGATGGTCATCATAACAGTAAACAGTAGTGGTTCCAACATTGGAACCGATAGAAATCTCTGTAACAGTAGCAGTAACAGTATAGTAACAGTAATTTGTTATGGATGCCACGAGTACAGTTCATAAATAAGACATCATTCATTCAGTAAACAGTATCACTTCAGTGCAGTTAATTGTTCAGAAAATAATCATCATTGAACATATCTTTACAACATTGTTACTCACAGAGCACTGGGCTATAAGCAGCTAATGAGCGTCTTCGGATGCCAACCCTATACAGTTACAGAACGAACACACACTAAGTTACACACTTGGGAATCAACAATTTAGTCCCTATCTTGACTCAGTGTGGTTCTATATCAATATCCTCAATAAGATGCCTTAAACATGGCCTAGGAATGCCTAGGATGGAAAGAGGATGCAAAGATGCACTTTAAAACACTTTTCAAAATTTGCTGAAACAAGGGTCCACGCTCGAGCGGACATGCAAACAAGGGAGCTCTGCTCGAGCGTGACTTTCTTCGCTCGAGCGGACTGCAAACTTCATGAAAAGTACTGAATGCATGCAATTCAAGCTCAACGGACGCTCGACCTCCGCTCGAGCGTGAGACTCGGGTCCTCGCTCGAGCATGAACTCTCTTGCTCAAGCGGACTGTAAAACACATGAACTTCTGGGCATATGCATTTCACGCTCGAGCGTGACTTTCCACGCTCGAGCGGAGATGCACGACTCAGAGTGTACGCTCGAGCGTGAAGTCCTACGCTCGAGCGTGGGTCCAAAATCTGGAATTTTCAGATTCATCCCCAAGCACAAAACTCAACTTTAAAAGCCTCAAATTCGATCCTTTTGGGCCAATTTTCTGGAAAACACTTTAAACCCGTAATATAACATGTTTTGAAGATCAATTTCAAAAATCAAAGCCCAAGGGTAAGTCAATTGAACACCAATTTCGAATAAACTTCAAGAACCAGATGTACATTTAACATGCATGTATTCAATTGAATTCAAAGCTTCTAACACATGATCAAATGAGTCAATCCTTCCAAAACATGATGAATTCATGAACTATAACTAGAAAATGGACATGCATGTGAGGATTTTTCTAAAAAACAACCTCAAATTCCAAGAACATGTACATGCATGCATGAATTAGCTACTCAAATCAACTCTTTAAGTCAATTCTTGACTTAGATCACCAATTTACCATAAACCATGCAAGAAGTAGGCTCAAATGTACAAATGAGAGGATGAAATCTCTATCTTAGGTCTTGAATTCCAAGTATAGAAGCTCAATTATGCAATCTCTCTTCAATTCCTCTAGATTCAAACAAATTCTTGTTGAATCAATTTTCTCCTACTCTCCTCTCTCACTCTCACGGTTTGGTCTGAGATATG
>JAPPVO010000193.1:0-28804 GCA_030407325.1 Camellia japonica
TTTTTGAAGTAATTGTGCTTCTTGGATAGTCTTGTGTGTTTTAAGGTATTAATCTGAAATTCTTTGCTTGCTCCACCATATTACTTTTGTCGTTTTCTTCTTGTTCACTGTTTTCAGTGTTTGTGGTTGCTTTTAGTGAGGGGGAGTTTGGTTAATCGTTATCATGTCATTGCTTGTGTGTTTTATGCTTTTACTTTTATTGTTTGAGCTTCCTTTGTCAATTTGTGACAAAAAGTGGGAGATTGTTTCGTCGAGTGCATGTATTTTAGTATTCATCTATTCATGCTACATGTTCTTAAAAACTTCAAGTCGTATCTATTCATGTTTTCCACCTCATACTTCAAGATAATCTAGCCGTATGTTTATTGCTTTTTCATACACTCTTGTGGGACTAATAGTTGTTTTGGAGATTGTGGCACTAATAGCTGTTTTGCAGATCATGGTTTTGAGAAAGAAGTTTGCGTTTGTTGGCTGTAATGGGTTGGGGTGATTAGGATTTTATTTGTTAGGTGTGTTTTGTCACGGCATTGCTAAAGGGGAGATTGTTAGGTTTTTATTCTTGGCAATCCCGGTTGACAAAACTGCTTTCAGTTGTACTTGTTTTCGCACTTTTATTTCAGTGAGGCTATAAGTTTATTAGATGCGAATTCAACTCGAATCGTGCTTTGCAGAGAATTTTGTGGTGTTTAATTCTTTCAAGATTGCCACTTCGCTGATTATGACGGGGATCGAGCTGCCCGGTCAGCTTGCGGGGGTCCAGGGGGTAGCGCCTCCGAAGCAAAATGTAAAAATGCATTCAAAGTTGCCTGTCTGCTCGAGCGAACATTCCCCCGCTCGAGTGGAGAATGCTGAGTTCTAGAAGTTTGGTGAGTCTGCAAGAATACTGTGATCCGTGTTTTCATGCTCGAGTGTCCATTTCCCCGCCCGAGCGTACATCCTAGTTTGAAACACGTCATATAGTGTCCCCGCTCGAGCGTCAATTCCCACGCTCGAGCGGACCTCGCGATTTCGGATTCTATAAATTCGCAAGTTGCTCCAAATCTAGGATTACTTCTCCAGATCTTCTTTTTGGATATTAAGGTTTATATCTAGGGATATTTTGCTAGTTTTTTTTTTTATGTTTAATTGAGTATTCAACTCATGGGTTAAGAAGAATACATCAAAGGATTGTTTGTTCATTCTACACAAAAGAGAGAGTTGTTCTTCAGTGGATTCTGGAGTGGCTCATCGTCAAGACAATTCCGAGGTGAAGACGGGGTTAGAAGAGGCACATAGGGGTTGGTTCAATTGGGGCGTGGATTCGCTAGGTAATTGAGAGTATACCTGTGTAATTCCTTTATATCTTCTTAGTGGATTGTTTTGTGGCTGTTGCCCGTGGTTTTTTTTTATCACAATTGGAGGTGTCCAATTGTGATTTTTCCACGTAAAATCGTTGTGTCGATTTGTCTTGATTGTTTGATTGGGATTATTATATACTGTTTAAAATTGATACATAATCACAAATCAACATCTAAGGGATTTTTAGATTTTTCATTTAGATTGTAAGTTTTCTTTACTAGCGCTTGTTAGTGTCATGAATAATGTTTATAATGATATTAAAATGTCATTGAAAGTTTTTAGCCTTGATGGTGTACTGACACTTACAAGTGTTACTAAGGTGCCAGTAAGCCTTCTTTAATAGCACTTGGTAGTGTCACGAGTAGTGTTTGCCATGACATCAAAGTGTCATTGAAAGTCTTTAGCGTTGATAGTATAATGACACTTGCAAGTGTCATTGAGGTGCCACTAGTATCTATTGTGACGTAGGTATAAATGACACTTGTTGAAAATGCCACAAGATTAAAAAATGTCATTAGTGGAGTAGTTTTGTGGTAGTTTTAAGTGTCATTGAACTAAGTAAATGTTGCAGTGACAAACTAACTGAAAAAATGAAATTTCTAACTGCTTTTTAATACAATAATAAAATTACTTAAATTATTAATTGAAATAAATGTTTGACATCATTAAAAGCTATTGATTAACTTGATGATTTATTGATAAAATATGCCATTTGTTATGAAATTAGAAACTTTAAGAGGCGGAATGTAATTTTCAAAATTACAAAGGGTAAATCGTATTTAGGGGTCTTTTGGAAAGTGGGTTATAATCCACTTCTCAGATTATAACCCACTTCCCTTTCTCACAAAAAGTTGATTATAATCAGCTTTTAATCAGTCTTTAACCAAAAAACTGATTATAATCATTTTTCCAAAATAGCCCTTAATAAAACCTCAGGGGATGTATTTATAATTTATCCAAATAAAAAAATAATATATATATATATATATATAAATATAAAAAATAAAAAAATAAAACAATTGAAAAAACTAAATAAAAAAATAAAAAAATAAAAAAATTGAAAAAACTAAATAAAAAAATAAAAAATGTTTATTTTTTGTTAAAAAAAAGAAAGAAGAAGAGAATAACAAAAAAAAAAAGAGATGAAGTAAATGGGTTGGTTGGGTTCATTTGTTCGACTTGTATCCAACTCAACCCAACCTGTTTAAGCTCATTTCTTAAATGGACGAGTTTAGATTGTATTGCTTTAATGTATAACTCGTTTTGACCTCTCATACTCGCCCATTTGTCACCTCTATGTTTTATGTAGTTAATAATGGTTGTTGGGTTTGGGCTTGATATATTAGTTGTATTAAGTTTTGTTGACTTTCTAACTATTGTGAGTTAATAATCTGTTTAATGATGCAAATATTTCTCATATTTGTAACCACTCTCATATCGATTGGAAAAAAAAATGTTGGGTAAAAATTTGTAGGTTTGCCTTCTGTACCCATCTAAAATTCAACGTGGCTTGTAATTTAAGGCCCTTAAAATTAAGGAAGAGTAGGGGAATCTCTCTTGTGAATTGGACTGTCCAGTCCAAAAATATTAGAAGGCCATAGTGAAGCCCATGAAACTAATGATTCAAACTCTCCAATGAAAAGATAGTGAGGAATCAAACTCTACAATCAAAATGAAAACAATTTTAAATATTTATGATGTGGCACACCACTTATAAGTTAAACAATTTTAAATATTTGGGATTGGGTTTGATTGCTATGATGCTCTTCCCCTCCTTCCCTTTATTTGATGTAATCTTATCTCTTGTATGATTTTCCATCAATAAAAGTTTTTTTTTTGCTGATCAAAAAAGAAAAAAGTTAAACCAATGCAATGATGACACGTAGATGGTATAAAAAATTTGACATTCGAATTGATTTGGTTTGCAAATGTATCTATTTGATAGCAGGGCCACTGTGAAGGTTTACAAAACACAAGGGTGTCTGCACATATTTTGTTTGAAAAATATTATAATATATAGAATTTTAAATATAAAAATCATTCAAATGACGTTGTAATGAATTTTTTGTAGTTATAACTCATACTGATGGACTTTTTTAATTCTATATGAAATTTTTTATACACAAATCCTATCTGTATAGCATAATCCGTTTTGCTTTAAGAAGCATGTGAGCAAGATTATCATGCTGGTAAGTTATTTTCTAATTTCTTGTAACAATAAAATATGTGATGCCATGCATATCAATCCTCTTCTTTCTAATAATCTTTGTACCTCAACATGTTAGCTCCAACCATGTCTTTCCTAGCATTTGACCAAATTTCTCATTGAATTGTATCTTAAGATTACAACAGTTATTGGATCCTCAACATCAATTGTGAATTAAATCTTGAGATTCCAATTTTTATTGGATCCTCAGCATGAATATGTCACTCGAAGATGACATCATCATACGTGATGTCATCAATCAAATGGATAGGTGATATTGAGATTTTATTTCACTTAATTGAACAAGTGATATCCACTTGATCTCATTTAAAGTTCATAAATTAAAAGCACTTTTGGCGACTAAATTTTTAGTTGTCAAAAGTCCGTTTTTAGTCGCCGAAAGTCAAAATTTTACTTTCCCCGACAAAATTTTTTAGTCACCACATTTGTCGCGTATATGTGGTCGGCGGAGGTATTGGCGACTAAAACTTTTTTAGTCGCCAAAATACAAGTCTTTAGCGACCAAAATTTTAGTCGCCAATAGTGTTTTTCACTTTTGAAAATCATACATTTACCGACTAATAATTTAGTCGTCAATACTCACTCAATCGCCGACTAAACCGTTTAGTCGCCAAAATAAAGACTTTTGACGACTAATAATTTTAGTTGCCAAAGGTGTTTCCGTCGGAAAAAAAAAAACCCACTTTTTTTTGCTTTTTCTGAGTTTCGAACCCCAACCGTCCCACATTCCGAACCTTTTTGCAACACATTCCTCCACTGTGCCACTACAACATCACATGAGTATATATGCAATATATATTATTTATATAGTATATTAACCGGTATTAATACAAAATAATATATATAAATACAATTTTTTAATTCAATATAATTTATGTAAAAAATAAATTATTTAGTAAAAAAAAATTTAGGCCATTTTTGGCGACTAAATTAAATTTTTAGTCTCCAATTCTATCATTTTCGGCTACTAATTATTATTTAGTCGCTAAAAAATTAAGTTCCGCCTAGAAATAAGCAGTTTTGGCAACTAAACCTGTTTTTAGTCGCCAAAAACGTCTCCTTTTGGCTACTAAGTTGAATTTTAGTTGGCAATGGACTGTTTTTAGCTACTAATTTTTTTTCGTAGCAAAAAACCTTCACTTTCAGCGACTAAACTGTTTTTAGTCGCCAAAACCATAACTTTTGGCTACTAAATCATTTTTAGTCGCCAAAAACCGTGACTTTTGGCTACTAAACAACCTTTAGTCGCTAAAACCCCTACATTCGGCGACTAAACTACCTTTTAGTCGCTAATACCCTTATATTTGGCGACTAAACTCTTTTAGTCGGCAAAAGTGATCAATTTTGGCGACTAATTGCATTTTAGTCGCCAATTGTACTACTTTCAGCGACGAAAAATGCAATTTTAGTCGCCAAAAGTGCTTTTTGTTGTAGTGATTTGTGAAAGCATGTGGTTAATAATATACATGATATAGCCGTACATATATTCAATATATCTCTCTTATATCATATATTCCAAAATATCTTAAGCTTCATTTGGATAGATGGTTTCAAATGAAGAGAATTAAGGTTAAAGTTCGTAAAAGTATAAAGAGTTGGCTATTATAAATAGGTTAAGAAGTTAAAAGGAGCACATAGTAGAATAGGAAGAGAATTAATTGATTATGATATTTGTATAAATATGATCTTTAGTATTAAGGATTTTAAACAATTACTTTTATATTGTTCTTTCAAATTCATTAAATCCATTATGTTAAAACTCTGAAATTCAATATTGAAATCCCATCTAAAAAAATGCAAAGGGATTCTAGCATAAAATGCATAAATTCAAACACAGCCTAAAATGCAAAGGGTGATTAGTGTTCAAATCTCTTCATTTCAAATTCATAAATTCAAACACAACGAAAAGTGCAAAAAAGACTATCATTGGGATTCTCAAATTTTGAAGATACTTAATTCGGATGATCCAAGTTAATAGGATGAACCAAATGAGTTCTGCATCATGACCTTTGTACTGTGTCATTTAGACGAGTTCTAGAAAGTAATGTAGGAGGGAATGAAGAAATCAAATTGGAACGAAAAATACGCTGATGGACCTGGCATACTGTGTGTAACAATTCTACCATTAACAATAAATAAAAAAGAAAAAAAAAGTGAGACCATTCCGTTTCGACAAAAGACCCAGTTCTACCCTTGGCAAATGAGATCTCATGTAAGTATGTAATTAATGGTTTCTTTTCTGATAGGCTCCTACTTATAAGGCAATATTATGATTGAAAGATTCAATCTATTGTGAGGATAACATAAAAAAAGTACTGTTTCCACAATCCATTTGTTTAACATTATCAAGTTTGGCGAAGAAAAACAAATAAAAAAAAAACTGAAAAGAAAGAGGAAGAGCACAGATTTACGTGGTTCAACGCATTGCCCCTATATCCACAAATCCAAATGACACTCGACATTTGCTTAAATAATCTTTATACATTAGAATCGATTACCAATACATAGGTGTAATACAATCAGATAGATTTGAAATAAATATCAAAATACATAAATTTGCTCATAATCATGAGATTTGATTCACCCATAAATCATGAAATCTTACTTTCAACACACACCATATATCTAGTTCAAAAAAAAAAAAAAAAACACCATATATATATTTCTAATATTCTGTCTTTTGCTTTGTTGCAATCTATTTAATTCCATTGATCCTTCCAAGGAAATGAGGATCACTAGAAAAATCTGGATTTATTTTCAGACTAAACCTTTTTCCCCTTTATTTAATTGTAAAGAAGTTTTGAATTAGGGCAAGAAAACATGATTAGATATGTGGGCCTCATAAATTTGAAAAAGAAAATGATGAATGATTCTACAAAGTTCAAAAGTATTATTATTACAAAACTAAATTTCCTAGTTGAATTGTTGTCAAGAAAATGGAGGGATATGCAATAAGTGAAAATTTGAATTTTTGTGATGTCAGTGAGGTTCTGAAAACTCCAAAGAACTCAGCATTACAATATCAAATCTGATTGGCTATGTTGCACAACAAAACTGGGCTCAATTAATAATTCACAGTATGTTTCTTCAATAAAAAAAAAACACAATCTTGTTCCCCAACCCCCTTTGATATGTCTGTCTCTATATCTATATCTATATATATATTGGTGTCCATCCATCTCCTTGGGATTATATGATCCAAGCTTTGTACTATTTTCCACTTAGCCTCTTATATCCCTAAGTTTCAAATGCAATTCATGACAAATTAGGCATTCTATAACTGATGTAGAGACGCGTATGAAATGAACGAAAAACACAAAGAAAACAAGAATAATATTTTATATATTTCTCTGAATTTTATTACTAAAAAGATAATTACTTAATCTCAAAAGCTTACATCCCAATTTATAATAAAAAAGAAAATCATGACTGTGTCAATAACTTCAATATTGGGCTAAATGGAATGCATCATATTTCATGCAATTCAAATAACTACTTGAACAGCAAAGGTCTTTATCTTCTCATGTGGTTCATAATCATACAAATCTTAAATGTTCAGTCATTTCCAAAACTCCGATTCGAATTACAATCAGAAAGTATACAAAAAAGTAACTAAAGAAAGAATTAGGATGGAGAAATTAAACCTAAATCTTTCCCCTCCAGAAACAATACTTTAATTTACTTTCACAGTATCTTAATCAAATTACAAGGTTCATATTATCCAAGAAGAAATTTGTTTTTTTTGGTACCACCACTGCACAACAATCTCAAAAACACAACAAACCAAAAAACTATGATTTCAAATTCTCACACATAAATGATAAATCACTCTTTTCGACATTGATTTAATGGTAATCAAGAACAAGAAGACTCAGAAGCTACCTCAGTTTCCTCATCCCTTCTGTGAAAATTCCTATGGCAACCGCAAGCTGCGCATGTAAGTGCAGCCTCGGTCCCCTCCTCTCCACTGGGCATGAATTCCCTGCACCCATCCACGGCATACCCTCCGATGTTCGCTGCATGGTTTTTCTGACACTCTGCGTAACGCACTCTCCGAACAACCGAAGTACTGCTCCTTTTGCTAGATGCATCCCTTCTTACGACACGCTTCTTCATACTTCTGCAACCCTAATTCTTTGCTATGTTGGAAGGATTCCCTTCTGCGACGAGGAAGCAGCAAAGTTTTTCGATCAATTTAGTGATCCAAAGCTAGAAGCTGTTATCAAGTATGGTGTGGAGAGCTTGAAGGAGAAAAGACAGCTTTGAGTGGGGATGTGAGATGACACAATAAGTTAACCTAACCCTAGCATGTATATTTATACTGGTGACTTGTGAACTACCACTACTACTAGCAAATAAAAAGATGGCCTAAGTAGCTTAAGGTTTACTTTTGGGTACGAATTTTCTTCTTAGATATCAGATCTTATGTTCTTATTTCTCATATCTTAAATCACCTCTCTAATATCCGATTAGTTTGTTAAAAACTTAGTGTAATATAAATTTCTAATTTGAAAAAACGAGAACATAAAAAATAAATCTGACATCTAATCATAGTATACCACATTATAAGAGAGAGTGGCAATTCTTCCATTTTGTCTAAAAGAAACAAAAGAGAGTAAAAAACAAATTAAATAAATACATGACCACCTTATGTTTTGGCTTAGTGGCTAGGGCATCATCGAGTCTTCCACGTGTCATGCTCTAATTAGTCCATGCCAAAACCACTTGAGGACAAGGGTAGGGCCTAGCTAGATGGCCCTTATCACCATAGGAAACCCTAGAATGGCCATTGGAAATGATCTTCCAACTGCCTTACAAGACATTGGAGAACAGGATTGGTCATTTCTACACCAAATTAAGGGAAGCTGTAAGCTTAAATTATATTGATGGGATTGAGAGAAAGGAAGGCTTTATTGCTATAGCAATAATAGCGATTGATTTATTGTGGAATGACTCATTAAGCTCTCTCTGATTATTCTATATTTGTGGGTCCAAAATGATATTTTAAAAGCCAAGTTGCTATGGCCCCTTAAAAACATGTGTGAACAACCATGATCTAATTACCTAAGATTTTAAATAATTAAGTTCATTACCAACCAAATGGATAAAGAACTGACCACACCTCCTCTCTCCTTCCTCACATCAAATCTAAGATTGTTACAATACATCCACAATTTATAGCAACAAAAAAAAGAAAAAAAAAATTATTGGATGTTATCTTAGAAAGGATTGAAATGACCATCTTTTATGAGGAACTTGTTGTTTTATGGAAATCACCTCAATTCCATATTGAATGGTGTACAGCTATTCAAGTGGTCCTTGAGTAATGGTTGGACCATTAAGTTTGAAAGGAAAATTTTCATTATATTTGGTTTTGTTTTAAAATCTATTTTCAAATGTCTTGAATTTTATTTTGGTAAAAAAAAAAAAAAAAAAAAAAAACTAAAAATATATTTTAAAATTTTAAAAAAAAATATTTTTGCACATAAAAGGAAAACAATATGAGTGTTTTTGAATTTTTCATTACTTTTTCACCTTTGTGTTTTCAGAAAACAAATTCAAGGAAAATTAGGGAAGGATCCCTTTACATACTTGTGTAAGAGTTTAAGGACAACTACAATTTACTTGGTAGTTAAAGTCCCTAAGATTTGAAATTCTATGAAGATAAGGACATATTTCAACATAAATGTCAAGAATATACTTTTAACAAGAGGCTTGCTAAATGTCCTTATCTTTCTTCTTAGGACCCCTAATTTTTTATATTTTATTTTATTACAATTTTGCCCTAACATCAAATTCCAATTTTCTCCCATCACTATTCTTCTAAATCTAACTCTAACCCTAATCCCACCACCACTTCCACTCCCGCTGACACCCTTCGGCGACCAACCCACCATCACTTCGACTCCAGTTGACAGCCTTCGAAACAACCATCAACTCCTCACCGCCAACTGTAGCTACTTAGCCTTTCTCCGTTACCTCCATCTCCCTTTTATCCTCATTCTCCTCCTTTTCCTCCTCCATCTTCTTCTTCATTTTTTTTCTTAGTCTTCTTCTAAAAACCCTAGGTTTTTATCCCTCTCTCTCTCTCTCTCTCGCTCGCTCGCTCTCGCATGGATTCGAAGTTCACGATGGCAGAGTGGGTTTAGCAACACAGTGATGAGTAAATCCTGAATGTCCGGCAACACAATTCTAAATAATTCATTTGGTTTGATAACACAGTGCTGAACATAAAGGATTTGTTCGGTTACTCAGTTTTGAGCATAAAAATCCAGTTTATTTATTAGTCATTGTAACAAACAAACCAACATAGCAAACAAACAAACTATCAAACAAATTCATTGACTGCAAGATAGGGAGTCAGATCTCACAAATCTTTTTCACTGTCGATGATGGAGAGGGAGTCACTGTCGTTCTTCATTGTTGATGGAGAAGATGGGTACAAAAAGGGGTGGTTGTGGCAGTGGTGATAGTCGCGGTGGTGGATCGATAGAAGAAGAGAGATCTGGGGTAGAAGAAGAAAAATAAGAAGATAGAAGAGGTGGATCAATGAGGAATGTGGTGATAATGGCTGATTGTTGGTGAGGAATGAGGGCTGAAGAAGGGTTTCCAATGGAGGATGAGGGTTGTGGGAGGAGTCGCCGAAGTTGAGGGTGAGGTTGCTGGTTGAAAAATGAATTTTTTTTGGGTTGAGGGTATATTTGGGATTATGGTAGGGGTTCAAAGAAAAATGAGGAAGGTAGGGGCATTTAGTAGCACTCTTTAACAATTGGTGCCATGAAATTTCAACGACTTCTCTCTTCACTGTAGATAGATTGTATTTTGGAATGTGTTTCAAAAATTTAAAATTTAATAACTTTTGATTTGAAATTTCATATTTTGTAAAATTTATATTTTTGAAATCGTCTCATTGAGATCTATCAAATAAGATCATGATGAATATGAAATTTTGAAGAAAAAAAATTCACTGAGTTTTCTAACTAAAAGTCAAAGAAATTTCATGAACTTCTCAATTGTCCAATTTCTAAAATTTCTCTAAGAGAAAATAAGCAATTCAAAAATTTCTTAAAGCATTTCAAAAATTTCTTTGAGCAATTCTGAAATTTTTCTGACCAATTTTGCCAGTGAAATTTAAAGTTAATTATAGTGGCATTTAATTGATTTTAGTGAAATTTCTCTGACTTGGGTTCGTGAAATTTTTTTTTTTTTTTAAATTTTAATTTCATGTTCATTATGGATTTTGTTTGATAGATTTTGATGAGAATATTCTAAAAATATATATTTTATAAAAAAACAAATATGCAAATCAAAAGTTAATGAGCTTTTAAGTTTTTAAATCATTCCAAAGATACCCTAACAAACTATTAGCGCTGGAGTATGTTGGTCCGAAATGATGTTGGAAGCTTTAGAGGACTTGACCTAAAAAACTTTTTTCTTATGTCCTTAAACTACTAAAAACTTATGATGAAGAAGTTGAAAATAAAATTCCCATTTTAAAAATAAAACCAAACAATGTATATTTTTTTATAGAATTTTTTATCCAAGATAGTGACATTTTTGTAATTAACCACTATTTTGATAGAACTTTTTATTTATTTTTTATTTTAAAGTTTTGGCCCCAAAACTCAAAAGTTTGATTTTATGCACTTATCTTAGATGTGGGAGAACATAACCCAAGTCACCTATTGGTTCTTTTACTGGCACACTATTATTTTAAAATGAGATTGGTTCCTTCAAAAAAACGAAGGGTTATCTACACCTACATTTATAATGAGTGAATTCAAAATTTAATCACATTATTTTGAACAAAATTACGTAATATTTTTTATTATTTAGGTAATTATTTATAATATTAGTTATATAACATTAGTCAATGCAACTGCCAATGAGAAACTAGTTCGCAGGTAGTTACCCTACAGATTAAAAGAAGAAGAAAATGGATAAGTGCTTATATTAGGGTCATATACAGACGAGAAGGGGAGGGACATAGACACATGTGGTGGTGGTTAGTGAGGAACGTGTTTTAGTTGAGATATTTAATAATGCATGCATGGAAGCTCACTCAACACTCATAATTGATAGTATAAAATATTATACCCTAAAGTATTGAAAGTTACATAAATCTTAATTGAGTAAATATTTAATAGTGTCGGACCATCATGTGATATTGCATAGTTAAGATCTACTTTTAGTTATTGTTTTTACTTTGTTGTTTTGTTATTTAAAATTGTAAAAATTTATTAGATAAAGGGATTGGTTATGTGGATGCGAGCAATAGTAATAGGAGAGTTTGCACTCTTTGAATCTCTCACTATGTATTTTATTTTCTTGTATATTGAATTTTATGTTTTTAATGAAATTTTTACTATACTTATCCAAAAAAAAACAGTTCTCTCGTTGACCAAAACTACTACAATAGGATACTCAAGAATATATCTAATAATTTTGCAATCCTAACACGTTTAGTTATTATATAAGTATACCTCTAGTTTGCTAAGTAGCCAGTGGAGATTGCATGCTGTATATATAGGACTCAGTTCCAAGTAGACATTAGATCCTTTCATTACCTTCAGCCCCCAGCAGAAAGTTTTATAGTTGAGGGATCAAAATTTATAAGTTCATAGGCCAAGAAAACATTCTCAAATAGTTAAGAAAGTTTTAGTGTAATTAACCTTATAATCTTATGTTTACATAAAATCAAAAAGTGTTTTTTTACAAAAACAAATTAATAACATATTTGTAAGTTATTGAAGTGAAAAGTGATCAAAGGGAGGAGGGGATTGGCCAATAGGGGTTGCCAGAGGGGGGAGGGAGAAGGGGAGTGGCTGGAAAAGGGTTTCAGAAAGAGGGGGAAGTGGGGAAAGAAAACTTATTTTCAAAACAAGTAAAAATAAAAAATAGAAAAGCTTTTTCTATTTCTTTAAGAACTATTTTCATTTTTTTCTTTTACAATGAAAACAATTACCACACATACATTCTTTTTTGTGCAAATTACAAATATATCTCTGAACATTTTTTTAAATACGAATTGCTCTTTGTGATTTAAAAATTACAAATATTTTCTTGTCAAATTTTTTTTTACAGAATTAATTAAAAAATAAAATTCATAATTACTTTCTTATACAATGATAAAATTACATAAATTATTAATTAAAATAAAATTTTGACATTATTAAAAATAGTTAATTGACTTGATTATTTATTAATAAAAGATACCATATGTTATGAAATTAAAAACTTCAAGGAGCATGATTTAATTTTTTGAAAATCAAAAAAGGGAAATGATATTTTAAGCCAATTTTAAAGGTGTATTTGCAATTTACCCTTCTTTTCTAATCTTAAACATGACCTAAGGGTATGCTTTTTGCAACACTTTACATTGGATGAGGGGTTACTGTTGTGTTTTAATTTGAGGTTTATTATGGGTTTATTTTTATAATATGAACCGTTCTTTTTGTAGGGTTCATTGTGTACTTCATCCTATCAAAATTCATATTTATTGGATATCAATAACTATATGATCGAATTAAATTTATCATAAAAAAAAATAAACAACAAGTTTTTCTTTTGAGAAATAGCATAAAAAGTATGCAATCCGATCACATAGTTATTGATATCCGATGAGTATAATTTTTGAGAGGTATGAAGTATTCAATAAACCCTACAAAATGAACGATTCAGATCATAAAAATAACCCCATAATAAATCTCAAATTGAGATACAATAGTTATTATTGTGTTAAGGCACAACAGTAATCCTATGTTCCTTTACACTCATTAATAAAATGAATACGATTTTGTGTGAGTGTGTAAACATTACATATTTTTTTAATAGTACAAAATAGTAGAATCTACAATTTAAGAAGAATCAATACATTGTTTTTAAAAAATAAGACATTTTTAGGCCAATTATATTTTGTGTTTTTGGTAACAAATTCATTTTCCAGTAAAGTAAACTATGGAATTGTGAAATTAAAGATTGATGTGAGGTGGAATTATGGAGGATGAGACATTTCTCACCAACCGTACCCAACTTACTAGAGCTACAACACCTAAGAACAACTGTGTAGGATCTTATGTCTCCCTATCTTTCTTTATTTATTTATTTTAGCTTGTCTCAAGTTTGTTCGTTGGTCATTTGATTGACTTCTGAAAATTGTTTCAATCAGGAAACAAGACTTGATTGATTCAACTTTGGCCTAGAAGATTTGCTATAGACCACAGCCCACAAAATTAGCCTATCACTTGCGATCTTGATTAGTTTCATTTTGTGATTAATTTGTGATAAAACTAAATTAAGCCATAATGTTAATCGGTTGGAAGGCCACAAAAATTATGATGATGTTGTGTATGAGCTCACGTATGTCCTCTCGAAGTTATAAAGGGATGTCTTCGCAAATGTTTTATTTGGATCATTGGAATAATTATTTTTTAAATTTTCATATGCAATGATTTTTATAAATTGATGTTGATTTCATTTACAATACATTTTCATTATTTTTTAATCAATTAAACATGAGAATGGATATTCTAGTGGACTGCTTATTCAATTCCACTTCATTTTAGTTAACCAAACACTGCCCAAGTGGATTGGAGGGGTAAAATCTGAATTTGTAAGTTGATCACAGGTTTTACATACATATCATTAGTATTTGAGAATTATATGTGTATAAATAGTAAAAATATTTTTGAATTCACATATACTTTTAACATATTTACATTTGAACAAAATTACCCAATATGTTAGTAGTAAATTGCTACACCACTTCCATGTACAATGTTTAAAGGGAAAATTATGCAAATAATCCCTGTACTTTATACGATATGTCAATTTGGTCAATATAGTTTCAATTTATTCGATTTTGCCTCTTAATTTAACGGATTGTGTCATTTTAGTCCAATAAATAACGGTTGTTAAGTTAATTTAACGGAAAGTCAAACAATGTGTCAATTTGGTCATTGTATTTTTCACAATGTGTTAATTTAGTTCTTGTCAAAATTGAGAAAATTGAAACTATAGGGACCATATTGACACATTATTTGACATTCCGTTAAATTAATTTAACAACCGTTATTTATTAGACTAAAATGATACAATCCGTTAAATTAAGGGGAAAATTGAGCAAATTGAAACTGTAAGGACCAAATTGGCACATCGTGTAAAGTATAGGAACTATTTACATAATTTACCCATGTTTAAAAACATGCTATTGGAGGATATGATCCATAAGCTTTTCATATCCTCATTTGAATAAAATAAGGGCACACAATTCTTCAAAAAAATGTTGATAGCCATTAAGAAGTGTAGACAAAGAGCATCTGCCCTTGTTGTATACATTGGGTGGTGGAAGGTCCAAATTGCCTATCAATCAAACCATTACCATCACTCAAACCCCCCCTTCTTTTACCCCTACATTTGTCACAATTGATGGGTTACCTCTTTGCCCATTGAAAGATATGCCAAACACCTTTCCTCCACGTTGAGAGCACCATACACCAAACCCCACCACTCACAACATTGCCATTATAGTTTCTCCCATTGGTGGACCTAAAGATTTTTCAGTACGTTTAAACGGATTAAAATTCTCTATCATAATCATCCTTGTAATAATCTTACAATGGTAGTTTAAGTGAGCTATTCAAGTCCAAACCATATTTAGTTGTAATGTAAGTAGATACTTTAAGCCCAAAACACTATCATCCTAGCAATAATCTTTGATTATTGTAAGAAAGTAATATAGAAATCTTATTCCTATTTGAGCAATTACTCTATGGACACAAAATTGTTCATAGAACCAATCACATAAAACATAAATAGTGTAATCTAAACGAAATTGTATCTTTTATAATGAGACCCACCATGCAATATGTATAGTCATGATTATTTTATGTGATTAATTTTATATTCGTAGTTTTGTAGTTTGAATTTTAATTCGGAGAAAATATAAGGGTTTAGTGGATAAAGTGCTTCCTTATCAAAGTATTGTTTAGTTTGAGTATGAGTCTTACCTCTTAGGTGATATAGATTTCTATTTCGTTATTTTCATAATAATAATAATAATAATAATAATAAATAAATAAATAAATAAATAAATAAATAAACATTTGAGTTTAGAGAGACGTGAATGTTATAAAAGGGAAGGGTTAATATTCATATTGTTAGTATTTTGTAACAAGGGAATGAAGAGTATGAAGAGGGAGTGAGAGGACAAAGCCCACAATTTGGACTATTTTTATTGGGGAAAATTATCTTTCAGTAATAATTTAAAAAATTTATTTAAAAATTTATGATTTTAATTATTAATATTCATAAAATTTATCACTTATTTGCAATAATTTTTCAAAACATGCACTAAATTGAAATTTCTCCTTTTCTTTTCCTTCAAAATTGAGAGAAAACGGTATTTGTGAAAAGATAAATATATAATTTATATAAAATATTGCCTATTTGGTTTTAGCAACATATTTCTCTTTGTAATTACTGTCTAACCAAATAAAAAGGAAAATTCATCCGCTCTCCCTTTTGTCCATTTGGCCCAAAAAAATAATAATTGCCGCATAAAAAACATATTATGAAAACCAAAAAACATTTACCAAACAAGTTATTTATCAAAGATAAATGATAATTGGTGAAAGAAAATGGACACATACTACCGCCGGAGTACCTAATAATTTTTCCTTAGACCATCTCCAATCCTTCGTTAGATTTTTATCAAATTTAAATTTGTTGAAAAACTAATAAAAATTGTGCTTCAACATTAACATCAAATCAATATTAAATTCAAAATATCTCAGATCTTTCATCAAATTGAAGATGTTTGAGCCTCATTAAATTACTATAGATAGTCATTAGCTTTACAGGTATACATGAGCACCTGATGACTGATCGGATGCCTGACCGGTTATTCCTCCAGTCGACCACTTGCTTGCAAAAGTTGTTTCAAGATTTGAAAATTTTACACTGGTCGATCGACCTGCCGAACATCCCTCGGTCATCCTCCCAGTTGACCAGTGCACTACAATAAATTACACTTTTGGCAACTAAATTTTTAGTCGCCGAAAATTTTTGCTGACTAAATTTTTTGGTCGCCATCTTTGTCGCTGGATGATTGTCGGCAAAGGTATTGGCAACTGATTTTTTTGTCGCTGAAAGTCTCCAATTGGCGACTAAAAATTTAGTCGCTCAAAGTTTTCAATAAATGTGTTTTTTTGTTTTAGCGACTAAAATATATACTCGCCAAAAACCGTTGGTTTCTTTTGGCTACCAATTATTTAGTCGTTAAAAACATGGCACTCCTTTTTGGCTACCAATTTTTTAGTCGCTAAAATTATGGTGCTCCTTTTTAGCTACTAATTTTTTGGTCACCAAAAACTTTCACTTTTTTTGGCTACTAAGGGTCTGTTTGGTAACGTTTACGTTTTCAGTTTATATTTACAAAAATTTTATAAACTGGTTTTTGTTTATTTTTAGAAAAACATAAACTACAAACGCGTTTGGTAATTGACAAAATGTTTAAAATTTTTTAAAAATATAAAAAAGAGTGAGAAATGGCAAGTGGTGACAAGTGGCGGCGGAAGACTGTAACAACCCTCGTCACTGTTTGCTGTAGACGTCCCCGAACGCCCCGGGAGGATGAGTCCCATTCTGTTCATTTTGGGCTCACTACAGTTCGGACTCAAATTGTCACGGTTCTCAATCTGAACCAAAGAGTCCAAATCCGGCAAATCGTTTTGAGAAAACAGATTTTTGAAAGAAGTGCCAAACATGGACTGCTTTGCCAGATACAGAGTCGCCACCTAAATATTTTATTTTTGAGAAATTTAGGAAACCCTAACTCGTTGCCTAAGGCCACGTGTCCGTCATCACCAAAGTTGCCTCGGCTTGGGAACTTGGGTACGATTGGGGAAGGTCACTTCGTGAGCACCCCCGCTCGCCCGATCAAAGATCGGCCTCTACTAACCATGATATCTAGTTTTGGAAACATTATGCATTCTTATTCCGGTTATTAGCCTAGATTTACTATGTGATGTGCACAGCATACAAGTATAGACTGGGTCGCCTGAATTGGAACAAAACATTTCATGTTTGTTTTTGAAAGATGGTTTGCTACTCGCAAGTAGGCTTAAAATGCAGATTTTGCCACCCTCAGGTGGGCTTAGAAAAGATGGTTTTGCCACTATCTAGTGGGCTTAAAACTCACAGTCAATGATTTGTTCCAATCCAAATAACCCAACCTTCACCCACAGGCATTCAGGCAGTTATATCACATAAGCAAATAGTCTCATGGTAAGCATGCTATCATGGCAGTCACTCACACGCATGCAAAGATGCTAAAGCGTAAAAACTTACCGAGTACTCCAAGCCAAAACAGAAACTATGTTAGAAATCCATGCATGATCCTAACTATACAGAAATGCCTAATGCAACACATGCAAAAATGCAACTATAGTAGGCTCGGCTATTCTAAATATGGCATATGAAATGCTACAGTTAACATGTATTCAACTCGGAATTGAAATACAAATGCAGTTAGTATGATGCGTCGAGCTCGGTGCATGCAAAACAGATGAATGAATGCAAACATGCTATCATACTGTATGCTAATTGAAACATGTCATATTTTAACCATCATAAGCTGGTAAGTAAAAGGGAGAAAGACGTGGGGTTGGAAGACATACATCGCACACACGCATACTTATTACAGCATTGCCCTCGCACAGAGGGTCCGAATAAATAATACAGTCCCGAATAAATAATACAGTCCGAATAAATACAAAATCCTAATTAATTAACAAATTAATCTAGAAAAGCAGTAAATTAGCATGCAAGCTAGGGACTGCCTCGACTCTGCTCCGGATGATGAATGATGCATACTTGAGTTGCCTTGCGCGGAAATCCATTGTGATGCCCCGATTAGCCTCTGTTTACAATTAAGCCCGGAATATTGCGCGAAGCTCCAAAAGACTGCCGGTTTCAGATTTGCTACAACAGAGAGCAAGAAAGGGGCATGGTAATGTATTTTCACATATGTATGCACGCCTCGATCCTCGTGCCACCAATCACGCATCTCGATGCATGATGGCCGAGGAGTCGAATTGCAAGACTCAATATGAAATGAATGCATATGAAAACACAACAAGACCTAAACTCTATCATGGTTAATCCAGAGTGTCGGCGACTGGGAATTGAGACACGTTCCGTCACTCGGAGTACAAAACGTCCCTCGTTTCCCGTGCTTAGGCTAACTCCTATCCCAAGCACAATGCAATATGCATGGCATGCATGAATGCAATCCTAACATGCAACCTAGCATACACAATGCTATGAAATGGCATACACAATGCATGATGTAACATGGCATACACAATGCTCTAACATACAACCTAGCATACGCAATGCTGTGAAATAAAATGGCATACACAATGCACGATGGACTTACACCAACATGAGTGGCCTCAGCCACACTCACATTAGCGGCCATAAGATGAAAATGAGACACTCGAGATGCATGCACACATGCACGCGAACCGAGGACCGATCCTAAGACACAAATGCCACTCTAACAAGGCATGGCATGGCAAGGCATGAAATATGGCATACAAACATACAAGTTCCAGCACTGAAATGTGATGCAAAATGAACCCGAAACATGGAAACATGGCACCCGATGCATGAGATGAATCCCGAAACACAAAATTAGGCACATGTGTTGACCTATAGCTATACAAAGCATGCATTATTTGATCATGAAGCATAAAGACAGAGCCAAGGCAGTCCCAAAACATGAACATTTCTAGTTCAAAGCATGGCCAAAAGATGCTAGCAGGATGGACTAAAAGATGCTAGCAGGATGGACTAAAATAACATGCAACTTTGACTAGCAAACATGGTTTACATGGCATGTATATGAAGCATATGAAATCTCACCAAACCAGCAAAAATCAGTTAACAAAACATGTGAAAATATGCCCAAATAAACATGGAAATGCAGCCAATGCATGTAAAAATGAGGGGCTCCTTTGGAAGGGCATACAAGGGGTTATTAAGCACATGCATCAAGGACACTTAGCATAGCTGAATCAACTCTGGAAATGAGTTATGGGGGTCCTAAAACCCATCAAATTGGCCCTGAAATCAGTCAACAAAGCATGCAAGATAGGGCCTCTTTGGAAGGCCAAAAAGACCATCAAGCAAAACAAGGTGAGAGGGGGTCACCCCCCTCTGATTTTGGTCTTCAAGAACACACCTAAGCCTTATTTGTAAGCCACTAAAAATCAGTGGCTAAGAGGCCAAACCATGGCCAATGCAAGTGCTCTAATGCATAGCCCTAACTATGAAAGAATGAAGCATGCATAGGAGAAGATGACCCCAAATAGAGAATAAACCTTAATAAAACATGAAGATGATGTCAAAACAAGACTTTTTTCAGTTTAGGTCGAGGTCCAAAAAGGCTCACAAATAAGGCTAATGTATCATGCAAAATAAGCCCTAGAAGAGAGATTGAACAAACAGGATAGCAAAAGGCCTCAAACAGCAAAGAGCCCTTCAACAAAGTTTAAGAGGGGCTCAAAATAAGATACTTTACAGTTTATAGAAAATCTCAAATATGCCCACAAGCAAGGCTAAAATATGATGCAAACAAGGCCCTAAAAGAGAGATAAAGGGCAAGAGGCAGTAGCTGGTCTCAAATAGCAAAGAGACCTTCAACAAAGTTGAATAGAGGCTCAAAATAAGACACTTTACAGTTTGGCTCGAAGCCCAAAAATGCTCACAAGCAAGGCTAATATATCATGCAAGAAATAGCCCTAAAAGAGAGATAAAGGGAAAGGGGCAGCAGATGGCCTCAAACAGAAAAAATTCCTTAATCAAACATGAAGATGAGCTCAAAATAAGACTGTTTCCAGTTTGAGTCGGAGCCCAAAAATGCTTGGAAGTATGGCTTATAGATGAAGCAAAAAAATGCAAGTTTAAGGGAAATAGGTGCTTACCCTTGAAGAGCTGACCTCCAGCAGCTTTTGGTCCAAAATTCTGAGCTTCCAACCTTTGCAAATGGCTTCCAAGGTGTTGAAATGGATGATGGTGGTGTTGTGCTATGGGTTGTAGTGCAAATGGTGCAAGAATCTTAGGGTTTTGGAGCTTGGAATAGTGAAAATGGAGGGAGAAGGGGAGGGAGCATTGGCTGATTTTTTCTAACCCCTAGAGATGGAGGTGGGGTGCTGGTTATATAGAGGGAGGGGAGTGAAACAAAAGGGGGGAAAACAAATTCAAATTTCCCTCCCAAAAGGGCAGTCCCCCGGGCAGGGGTCTGGTGCAAAATAGCTGGCACAGCTGGCATGCACCAGGAGAGAGAAGAATGGTCGGCCAGGTTCAAGAGGTTCAGGTGGCCGGCCGGCCACCTCCCCTGGCCGGCAGGCCAGGTGCAAAAGGTCCAAGAAAAATTAGTGGCCGGCCACCCCAAAAAGGTGGCCTCCCATGTGTGTACAACACAGTTGTATGGTCAAAACCCAGAAAATGTAACCAGGAGAGAGAAAAACTAACTTTTTAGAGGGGTTCAAAAGGGTCAAGAATAATTGATGGCCGGCCTATCCATATTGGTGGCCTCCCAGGTGTGTACAACACAATGGTGTGGTGGAAAGTCAGAAAAAGTGGCCCGGGAATGGAAAAAGTCAGCTTTCTAGTGAAGAAAACGGGCGATAAAGAGCGATGAAGGAATAAAGCTGGTCTTCAAAGCAATTGCTGGCCTCCCACCCTTCTACAACCTTCCTAACAATGAAAATAAGGTCTCCGCCAAAAATGAACCCAAACCGATGCAAAACGAAGGTTCGGGGGCCTAAACGCGCGGCCCGGGGCCCCGAAAACAAGCTGTTAAGCACCGGAGGTGGCGTTCGACCACGAAGTTGGTCTCTCGAGCCACAGTGTCCCTCAAAAGGGAGAAAATAAGGTGTATGCCAAAAATCGGAGCAAACGGAGGTGATTAAGCGGTCCCGAACCGAGGCACACGACCGACGGCTCCGAAAACCGAGAACCGGGCTCCAAACGGGAAAAATGGCCTACGACCACGAAACGTAGCCTACGGCCATTGAGAGATGATCTACGAGACCTCTCCCTCCCTTCAGGAAGAGAAAACGGAGAAAACGGGACCCGGTTCGCAAACCGAGGCAAAGCCCAAAAGAGTCCGGAAGTCCGGAGGCGAAGGCTCGCAGCCGAGATTCCGCAACTTCAGAACGAGCACAATATGCAACATCACTGAGCGCTCAGTTGGTGACGTCTGAGTCTTAAGGTTGGTCAAAAATGGGGTGTCTACAGTTGCCCCTCTTTGACAGAACTCGAAAGTCATAAGTGACGGGAGTGAATGTCAAAGCCCAGAGACGACCCATTTTTGACAAGGCCGAAGACTTAGACAAACAGGCGAGATAAACAAAAAGATTGCCTGCAGGCATGTCCGCAGGCAGGGGGCAAAATGCAAAGCGATATGCACAAAGCCGGATGTAACTCAATGACCATGCGAAGCAGCAAGCTGTAATGAAGCAAATACTCACAATAGATGCAACAGTTTTAAGCAAGAATGCAAAGCAATACTTCATTTCATGTAATTGAAGAGTGCGGAGAATCGTTGGATTCTCACTACGTCTCACACGGAGAAGATACAATACCTGTGCGGCACGTCTGGTCGCACCAGCCTCAAATGAACCGTACATACAATATCGTGCCTGCAAAAGAAAGAAACTCAGCAAGCATAACATATTTAACAATATATGTTGAACGTGACATCGAATGCAAGCGAACGCGGTGTTGATGGGTGAGTGCATCGCAATGCGAGAAGCGACGCGCGTGACAACGCAAGTTAAGCACAAGGGTATGACAATGCTCGTGAAACGTGCAGAACAGTGCAAGTGGTGTGCATGAGAATGCAAGTGACGTGCATAAAAATGTAGGATAAGTGTAAACTCGAACGCACATCTCGAAACGAAACAACGAGCAAAGCAATGCAAGTTTCGACGAAGGTGGCTCAATCGCGACCTCCGGTTTACCTCCCGGAGGGGTCACAACATATTCAAAAAGGATACACCTTGCTTTTGACGAGTAACGATGAGACACACATCGAAAGTTGGAGTTGAAGTTCCTGCGGAGGGATTTCGCGACGAAAAGTGCACTTTCCTTGTACTTTCCCGGGTGCCGGGGACTCCAATCATCACCAAAATTTACAGGGACCTTGGAGACCACCTTGGGAAGGCTGCCGGCCATGTTTGGCCCAAGGAGGAGGCTACCGGCTAGGGGTGAGGGAGGGATGGCCGGCCTGCCAGAAAAGGTGGCCGGCCGGCCACCTAGCCCAAATCCGGGGCAGTTTGGTCCTTTTGCTCTCTTTTCTTTAAATGTGCTTACTTGTCCTCATAACATCAGCTCTGAAATTTCCTCCTCTTCCTTCCTAGACCACTTTCTCTCTCAGATCTGCGCTCTATACGCGTTTTCCAACGCCCCACGCAAGTTGTTTTCGCGAAATCTTTCAGTTTTCGTCACTTTGAACCGATTAAATTTTGATTTCGGTGCTTCTTTTCTCATTTTCACCACTTGAGGTAAGTTTGTCTCAACATTTGGAAGATTTTCTCGGGGGTTGACTTTTGTTGACTTTTTCATTTCCCGAGAGTTGACTTTTGTTGACTTTTTCCAATTTTGGCTCATTTTGCTCATTTTTGCAGATTTTTCAAAATGGTTGGTCATTTCCCTCATGGTGGAGGTCCTCCGGGTGCCGGAGATGATCCCGATATTATGGCTTTACCCCCGAGGATTCGACCATTCGTTCCTGAGAGGTATGACCCTTTGGCGCACATCCTCCCGCAGGCAGTCTTCTACCATTTTACTGACTTTGATGAGCGAGCGCCTATAGATCTACTACTGCGGGAGCCAGAGTCCCACCTCTCTTACCAGGCACGAGAGGTATTTACTTCACTCTTACATTTTCTGCAATGCATTCTGCATTTTCCGTACATTTTGTGCTTTTGCTATGTTTATCTGCTCACTCAAGCTCACAGCTTGTTTTGAATGTTTAGTTTATAACACCGTATTCCGTTTGCATCTTGAACACACAGTCCAAACACTCCGACTTTCTGAACACGCGGCCCGTATATCGATTGTGAACACACAGTACACACTTGTTGAGAATTGAACACACAGCCCAAACTTTGAGATGAACACACAGCCTACTGATTTTGAAATCTGAACACACAGCTCAAATACTTGACGTTGACGTTGAACACGTAGCTCGAACTTTGATGACGAACACACAGCCCATTTTTCTGATTGTGAGCACACAGCACACACTTGTTTGAGAATTGAACACACAGCCCAAACTTTGAGATGAACACACAGCCCCACTAATTTTGAAATTTGAACACGTAGCTCAAATACTTGATGTTGAACACACAGCTCGAACTTTGAGATGAACACACAACCCATTTTTCTGATTGTGAGCACACAGCACACACTTGTTTGAGAATTGAACACACAGCCCAAACTTTGAGATGAACACACAGCCCACTGATTTTGAAATCTGAACACACAGCTCAAATACTTGACGTTGACGTTGAACACGTAGCTCGAACTTTGATGATGAACACACAGCCCATTTTTCTGATTGTGAGCACACAGCACACACTTGTTTGAGAATTGAACACACAGCCCAAACTTTGAGATGAACACACAGCCCACTAATTTTGAAATCTGAACACATAGCTCAAATACTTGATGTTGAACACACAGCTCGAACTTTGAGATGAACACGCAGCCCATTTTTCTGATTGTGAGCACACAGCACACACTTGTTTGAGAATTGAACACACATCCCAAACTTTGAGATGAACACACAGCCCACTAATTTTGAAATCTGAACACACAGCTTAAATACTTGATGTTGAACACACAGCTCGAACTTTGATGATGAACACACAGCCCATTTTTCTGATTGTGAGCACACAGCACACACTTGTTGAGAATTGAACACACAGCCCAAACTTTGAGATGAACACACAGCCCACTAATTTTGAAATCTGAACACACAGCTCAAATACTTTGAATTTTTTGAACACACAGTTCAGATTCTGTATCTGATTTGATTTTGCACACAGCTCATACATTTCATTTGCACGCAGCTTATTTATTTCATTTGCACGCAGCTTATTCATTTTATTTGCACGCAGCTCATACATTTCATTCTGAAACTGAATACATGTGTTCATCCTGAATGCAGGTGACTTCTCGTACTGCGCGAGGATATGGCTCCATCATGGCGAGAGAGTGGTACGCAGAGCTCCCGGAGGCTGTCCGGGATTTGGTTGACGTGGCAAGGTTTGGGCCCTTTTGCACTGGGATCTCCCGCTGTCCTGCTAGTAGGACGTTGATGGGTGCCTTGGTAGAGAGATGGTGAGACGCCACCAACTCCTTCCATTTCTCTGCGACCGGGGATATGACCATGACCTCGTTTGACTTCGCCGTACTGACAGACCTTGATGTGGGAGGCTGGGCCATCCCATATGACGAGGACATGGGCCAGTGGGAGGCCGCTTGGATCTATTTATTGGGAGCTCGCCCGCCAGTTGACAGATCTTCGGGCAGAGTCCGATATACTTGGTTTTCTTCCCATTTCAGGAGGGCGGAGATGGAGCCTGAGACTCCTGAGGAGGTGGCACAGTACACCAGCGGATTTCTGATGTTCCTTTTCGGGACCACTCTGTTCGCCGATAGGGGGAACACTGTCGGGCTTTATCTGTTGAGTGCTTTGGTGGACCTATCGCAGGTCAGGCAATATGATTGGGGTGGCGCTAGCCTGGCTACTCTCTATTGCTATATGAGCGCGACCTCCCGCGGACGGGGGAACATGGTCGGTGGCTATTGGAGAGCCTGGGAGGTACTTTCTGCCCTCCTGATTTGCATTTCTGCTTCTCATCACTTGTACATTGCACACACGGCGCACTTTACATTCTGTACCTTGCACTTTGCTCTCAGCATTTTGTATTTACATTCTGCACTCAGCATTCTGTATTCTGATGGCTACTGTTCTGTTTTCCACAGCTATGGATCTATGTGTACTTTCCGACGTTAGCTCCGGAGCTTGAGGTGGATGTGCCCCTCGTGACCCCTTATTCACTCGTATTCGAGGGCCAGTACCGACCGAGACCTCGAGAGTCTTTCCTCTACCTACGGTAGTACTTTGATACAGTGCGGCCGTCAGAGGTATTTCAGAACTCTCAGTTCTTTATGTTTCTGATCTTTGATTTATCTTGCACATTCACAGTTTCTGATTAGCTTATACATCGGTTCCGCAGATCTCGTGGCAGCCTGGGCGCCTTTAGGCAGAGACCTCCGATTTAGTTTGCCGGAGCATGGGGTGCCTCTCGGTATAGGATCTTGTTCGAGGGGCCAGTTGGTAGGGCCTGGTTTTTGGGGATCGCTTCTTGCGGCAGGTATGGGGCTACCCTACTCAGGACCTTCCTTCAGCGCCTCCAGACGACATGCGGACCGCTGATAGGCTCTCTCCCCAGGATGTCGTTAGTGCTATGTAGGGTACCGATGCATTCTTACATTTGGAGCAGGGGGAGTATGTACCGTCACACATACTTGATGCCTCCACTGACGGGAGTCCGTACCCCGACGAGGAGGTCTGCTGGTATGCCTTCATCGAGCCGGGCTCGGACTACAGATGTCCCTTCCACCAGTAGGGTTGGTACGTCTAGAGGCAGGGGTGGACTGGTTCCCCTGATTCCTCCGACTCATCATCATCCTGGATGGCCAGATATGCCGACTGAGCTGATAGGATAGAGATATGGGACTTCCTACCCGATCCCGATAGAGCCTCCTATGCCTGACCACCGATACGTCAGTAACCCTGACTCATCACCGGTATGTTCCACTGTTTTCCATTTATCACACAGATACTTTGGCATTTGTTTATTTATTGATGACTTGAGCTTGTATCTACAGCCACCCAGGGAGTACATGGATGAGGTGCTCGGGATGGTAGCATCACTTGAGGGCATGGTCCTACGGAGAGAGGCGCAGTTGTCCCTCATGGGTGTCCAGGTACCCTTTAGTTTTCTTGCATTTATCATACTTCTGATGACATGCTGATCTTGAACGTTTTATGTATTGATAGGCTGCCTGTGTAGAGCACGTCTGACACTCACCGCACTTACGTACTGTACCTACATGTACCCACTTCATGTAGCTTTCTTGCATCTGCATCTGATATACATATTTGAGCTGATGTATTCAAATTGCATTCTTCCTTTTCAGATGCTTCTGATATATACCGGGCCACCGTTCGGGTCACCTGGGCCTTCCCGAGGAGTTGGGCCATCTAGGCCTTCTCGAGGAGCTAGGAGAGGGGAGTCGTCTCGCGGACGAGGCGGACATAGGGCGCACATCATAGAGGAGGAGCCCAGCGAGGAGGAGGAGGCTGCAGATCCCCAGTCAGAGACATCTGCTGACAGAGAGGGTGGCTCCGATCGCAGCTCCGGTAGTGGAGATGAGGCTGAGGAGGGTTCCGAGGATGGCAGCCCCGACTCAGATGATGGTGATGATGGTGCAAAGGCTGTTCCGCAGAAGAGGACGAAGAGGGCCTCTCATTTTTGCTCTGAGAGCATTGATGCAGTTGTTTCATGCTTTATTTACCTTTTTACTAGTAGTTGTAGCACATTGTACATTGTTAGGCAGTTTTATTTTCTGTAAAACTTGTACCCTTGTTATAAAAAGGAAGCATGATGGAATGAAACAGCTTTTGAAAAAGTGTTGCATTTTATGTTCTCAGCATCGTATCGCATCATTTTGCACCAAAATGAGATTTGAATGGAAATGTGCATCGTGTATTTGCCAAGTCAGATAGTGAACCGACGCAACAAATTAAACAACTTAACTTACTAAGAAATAACAAAACCTTAGCAAGTTTACAACTCGATAAGCAAAACACAACAAAATTGATAACTCGATAAGTAAGGCACAAAAAAGTAACAACTCAATGCACGAAACTCGACAGCTCGACAAAACTTAACAACTCGATAAACAAGACATCGCAACCAACAAAACAACAACTCGATAAGCAAAACAACAACTCGATAAGCAAAACAACAACTCTATAAGCAAGGCTTAACAACAACTCTATAAACAAAGTGTATTTCGGACGATCTGGGTGACGGAACGCATCCGAAACAGAAGGAGATGGAGGCCTTCGACACTCCTGATGCATGGAAATGCTAGGAACTTTCCTCTAGAGGGTAGAACAGGACCAAAGGCATACTTTGCAGCATGGCCGGCCACCTTTGGGAGCTGGCCGGCCAGCTTTTTGCATTGGAGGGGAGAGGGGTGGCCGGCCTACCAGAAAAGGTGACCGGCCGGCCACCTAGCTTGGCAGCCACCAGTTTTTCGACACGTGTCCCCCGAACAGTGCCCTATCCTCTTTAAAAGTCCCAGCCTCGTAGTTGATTCATTTCATCTCAGTTTTGCACCAAAAATGGAGGCGTTTCTCGTCGAAAATCTCATAGCTTGGATCGCCTCTCTAGATGGCTCGGAAAAGTTGAACTTCCGGGGCTTCGGCTTGAATGCACTATTCACTCTGAGCCGTACTCCGCTGCACCTTCCCTTTCTTCATGCCGCGGCGAGGTTTTGGAACCCGGTAACACATGTTTTTAGCTTCGGCGGGCAAGAGGTATGTCCAACTTTCGAAGATTTTCAGGTTTTGATGGAATCTGAACGCTATGAAGAAATTTTGCCTCAATTTCGCTTCGGCCACGCCCAAGCTTTAGGGCGGATGTGTGGGCTCACCATGCATGACGCTTGGTCTCTGATCTGCGACGGAGAACTGGACATCCTCGGCTTGATTCATCGCTTCTCTGATGCCGGTGACCGCGGCAACCATTATTGGCAAGGTTTTCGGCGACAACCCTTTGCTTGGCATGTTATCTCAATTTTTGCTTGCCCCAGGCTTTAGTGGATATAGCATTCGTCTGATTGAAGTTGCTCACACGCTTGAAGAAGGAAAGAGCTGCATCGCCATGATATGGCCGAGACACTGATGGGCTTAGATGCTTTCTATCGCCAGGAGACGACCAGATTTGCGGAGAGTCCACTACTGCTGCAGGTAATGTTTCCCACCCAATCTCACATATGTATTGCTCACATCACTCGGCCCTCAGGCTCAGTTTTTCTCACAAAACCCTTTTCTTACTTTTCTCTCATCGTACATCTCTCTAT
>JAPPVO010000194.1:0-22147 GCA_030407325.1 Camellia japonica
AGTACAACCCGAATAGAAGACATCTTTACAACCGGTGAGAAAATCTCGTCAAAGTCAATACCTTTCTTTTACCCAAAACCTTTCACAAAAAGACGTGCCTTGTACCTCAGATTCTTGCCATCATTCTTCAATTTGAAAACCCACTTATTTTTCAGAATTTTCCTCCCTTTAGGCAACTTCACTAAATCATAAGTCTGGTTTTCAAGTAAGGAATTCATCTCCTCGTCCATGGCCTTTTTCCAATCACCTTTCTTTGCATGCTCAATTGCTTCTTAGTAGCTCTCAGGCTTCCCTTGATCGGAAATCAACACAAATTCATTGGGAGGATACTTTCTTGAATGTTGTTGGTCCCTTGTAGATTTCCTCAACTCAAGTTGTGGTGGCGGTTCTTGAGTTGGATGCTCTTCCTCAATTTCTGACTCAATTTCATTAGGATTAGCATCATCCTCTACATCTTCAATAGGTGGCTGCATATCTCCCCTATTTTCATCATCCACCGAAGATGAAGGAGATGGATCCATGTCAATGAGATCACTAGTTTTTGGCTCCGGTTGATCACCTTTGCCAAAGTCTTCAATTGTTTGGTCTTCAAGAAACATAACATCACGGCTTTGAATGATTTTCTTGTCGACCGGATCCCACAATCTATACCCGAATTCATCACGCCCATAGCCAAGAAAAATACATTGTCTTGACTTGCTATCAAGCTTGGACCTCTCATCTTTTGGAATGTGAACAAAAGCTCGGCAACCAAACACTCTCAAGTGCTCATAAGATACATCTTTACCAGTCCAAACTCTTTCTGCAACACCACCATTCAAAGGATAGGAAGGAGACAAATTGATTATGTCAACCGCTGTCTTCATTGCCTCACCCCAAAAGGATCTTGGCAATTTAGCTTGTGAAAGCAAACACCTTGTTCTTTCCACAATGGTGCGGTTCATCCTCTTGGCAACTCCATTTTGTTGAGGAATCTTCTTAACTGTCTTTTGATGCCGAATACCTTGGCTGCGATAATACTCATCAAATGGCCCAATGTATTCACCACCATTGTCTGATCGGATGCACTTCAATTTCTGCCCTGTTTCTCTTTCAACCATGGCCTGAAAATGCTTAAATACTTCTAGAACTTGATCTTTAGTTTTTAGTAGAAAAGCCCAAACTTTCCTTGAATAATCATCAATGAAAGTAACAAAACAAAGTGCACCACTATATGTTCTAACTTTTAAAGGACCACAAACATCCGAATGAATCAACTCCAAAACATTTTCTTTTCTAGAAGTAATATTTTTCTGAAAAGAAACTCTATGTTGTTTACCCGCCAAACAATAAACACAAGTTTTAAGATGTGTACCTTTCAAACCGGGTAGAAGCTCTTTCTTGAACAAAACTTACAGCCCCTTTTCACTCATGTGGCCAAGCCGTTTGTGCCACAATTCGGTAGAAGTGTCATCTTCAAGTGCATTGACAACACCTTTACAAATTTTTCCTTACATCGAATAAAGTGTATGAGTCTTCTTGCACTTAGCCACCACCAAAGAACCCTTTGTGAGCTTCCATATTCCATCACCAAATTTGTTGTTGAAGCCTTCATTATCTAGCTTCCCAGTAGAGATCAAATTGAGGCGAATGTCAGGAACATGCCTCACATCTTTAAGCAACAACTTGCAGCCCAAATTTGTTTCCAAGCAAACATCACCCATGCCAATAATCTTGGACAAACCTTCATTACCCATTCGAACAGAACCATAATCTCCTTTGGTGTAGGTAGTGAAGAAATCAACTTGAGAAGTCACATGAAAAGAAGCATCGGAATCAATCACCCAATTGCTCTCTTGGCCCACAAAATTGATACAATCATCTTCACAAACGACCATGAGATCATCGGTAGTAACTGCTGTTATGTCTTCTTGCTTCTTATCCACACTTTTGTCATGCATTTTCTCTTTGTTCTTGAGCTTTCGGCATTCTTGCTTCATGTGCCCTTTCTCATGGCAATAATAACACTCAATGTCTTTCTTTGAAAAAGAACCATATTTTGATTTGTTACTATCACCCTCAATCGGTCCATACAAATCTTTACAAAATAATAGGTCCTCCATTTTAGTTTTTCAAGTTACCCAATTACTTCCATTGAAACTAGACATGCGACCCACATTCCCCTTCATTGATTTACACAAATAAATAAACCCAAATAAACCGTAAACTCTGATACCAGTTGTTAGGGAAAATATGTGATTCCCCACAAGTAAATCAATCAATGGGAATAAAAACTAATGTGGAAAAATTAAATCAGAAGCAACACAAGAATTTTTACGTGGTTCCCTCAATGTGAGGTACGTCCACGGGATCGAAATCTGATTCTACTATCAACCAAATAAGTTCCAAACGATTACAAACGAGACACTAATGGTCTCACAAAACCACCCTTAGGTGAATTCCAAATAATAACAAATAAAAAAGAGGAAAGACCTCACCAAATAGATGAACAAAAATGTTCAGAACCAGAGTTGTAGAAGATCCAAAATAACGAACCAAATCAACACCGAAAACGAAGCAAAGAACCACCCAAATTAATTCCACTGTTCACACACCCAAATAATTGATTTCACCAAAGTGGAGTATGTGTAGCAGCCGTTCTCTTCACCTCGGGATGAGCAAAAGCAAACCCTAAAATATTGTGTGAATCTAGGGTTTATTATCAAACCTTAGTTGTTTCCAAATTGGATTGGGTCTCCACAAATTAAATATAATATATAAAATATATTATAATTAATACTAAACCAAATTAAACTTTTTTTCCAAAACCAATTGGGTCCCACACTCCAATAAGGAGGTATACCCAATAGAAGGGGCGGGGCAACGACGTCCTCTTCCTCTTCTCTCAGCCCTTCTCTCTCTCTCTCTCTCTCTCTCTCTCTCTCTCTCTAACTCTCCTCCATGAGTGAAACCCAGAAATTTGAATTTCGAAATTTTTTTTTTTTAATTTACTCACCAAAACGACGTCGTTTTGGTGAGTGGCCCACGTGTTGGCTGCCTCTCATTCATTGTAGGAGGTCATTGTAGGGTATTACTTTAGAGGATCCTAACGCATTGAAAAATAGTACTGCTATTAGCACCTACCTTTTTTCTTTAGACCCCATCTCGTTTATTCTTTTTAATTTCAATTTTGTCCAAACATGAAGTTACATTTTACCCAAATCCCTAACATTCTAACCTAATTTTCCAAACCCTAGCCCTAACTCTAATTTCCCAAATCCTAACCCACCAACCTTTTCACCACCATCTCTACCAGCGATCGATTGGTGTTTTGAAAAATTCAACCACTCTCCAAAATTCTCTAATTCCTCTTCGCCAAATCACACACGAATATATGCCCCCTTCCCAAACCCCTTCAATCTTCAATACCCAGATCTCATTTTCTCTCACTTTCTCTCAAATTTCTCTAAAGATTAACCAATTTCTCCCATGTTTTTCCAATTGTTTTTGTTTGTCTGCAACAAGAACACCTCAAATCCTTTATCAGTTTGTTCCATAATCTGGTCTTATCATGAGGTTATAGCTTTCAATTCCCTTCTCTCTCTCTCTCTCAAATTGTTTTTTTTTAATTTATATTTTGATCCTCTTTATTACTAAGTCTTTCTTCAATTCAAAATTTCAAGCCATTCATTAACTTTCATCAATTCCTTTGTCAACCCAACAAATCCCTTTCACTTTCTCGGAAACCAATCATTATTTTCTTCCTTAAAATCCTCATTTCCCATAAATCCTAGGTTTCTTTTATTTTCTGTGTGTTTGAATTCAGTTTTCATTTGTTCTTGGTGTTCCAACTTGAAATTCCCATTTGGGTCTGCCCAGTTTTGCTGAGAGTTTAATTATGGAAATTCAAAAAGACAAAGTAAAGTTCAATATAAGAGGCAAGATCTTCGAAACCACATCAACAACCCTAGCCAATGTTGGCCAAAAAGGGAGTCGCAGTGGTCAGAGGTTTTGGAAGGGTAGCCGCTGGTAGGGGAGGTGTTGGGAGGTCACCGAAGAGGTAGGACTGCAAGTGGTAGGAAAATTGCAAAATAAAAATAAAAATTAAGGGTCAAAAAGATGGTGGGTATAGTTGGTATTAAGGTAGGGGTTCAAAGAGAAAAGGAAGAGGATTCATTTTACCGCATGAGGGTTAAAAAAAATGAGGGGCCAAAGAAAAGAGGTAGGTGCTAATAACTGCTCTCATTGAAAACAATCCCTTGTTTAGTAAAGGGAAATTCACTATTTTGCCCTCTGCTTTCTTGTTTGGCAACTCAATATTTTAGCCTAAAAATCAAAGTCATTAAAAAAAACTAAAAAGTCAAAGATTTCTTTTTCTTTTTACTTTTTGCATATTTTTTTTGAAAAAATTAAGAAGTCATTCCAAATATACTAATTTTTTTTACCTCATATTTTAGTTGAAAAGTTAAAAAATTACTAAAATAACATGTTCTCGAATGAGTTACTTACTACACTAGGTTAGTATCATCTTTCCTCCGCCATTATATTTTTAATTCTTTCACATTTTTTAATCTTTGTAATTCTTTATATCAAAATAATTTAATGTAAAAATAATTTGATCCCTTTTACAAAATAATGGAAAAATTACATGAAAAAAAAAACAAAAAAACAAATTTTGACCCTAATTTTTAATTTTTAATTCTGTCAATTTAAATTATAATATGTTGATTTATTTTCAATCTAAACCATCAGTCTATTATCGTAAAATAAAACTGACAAAAAATATTATTTTAATTATTAAACTCACTGTAAGTGTATATAAAATGTCTAAAATACCATTTTTCGATCAAATTTACTTAATAGAAATAGACAAATGGTTTAAATTAAAAATAAGTTAAAAGTTTATAATTTAAATAAATAAAATTAAAAACTCATGGTTTATTTTTTATACGAATCAAACTCTAATTTTTTTTTAAAATTTTTTTTCTCAAACTTAATATATTAAATTTAATTTAGGATAAAAGATAGTTTTAGTACCTAAAGTATACATTATTTTTCATTTTAGTCCATTAAGTTTCAATTTTATTATTTTGGTCCTCAAAGTTGTCATTCCGAATCAATTTGGTCCTAGCCTAGCCTCAAGAGTAACGCCCTTCTTTTAGCTTAGAGTGGAGCTCATAGGTCTAACGTCCGTCTACATTGGTAACAAAAATATGAATAAAAGACAGTTTAAGTTCATAAAGTACGCATTTCTTGTCATTTTAGTCCATCAAGTTTTAAATTTGTCATTTTAGGTCTTAAAGTTGTCAAATTTGGTCCTAGTTCAAATTGACAATTTTGAGAATCAAAATATCAAATTTTAAATTGCAGAACTAAAATGACAAGAAATACATTCTTTAGGGATCAGAATTATTTTTTATCCAAGAATGAAATACTTTTTCAGTTATCAATATAAACGGACGTTAGAGGTAAAACTAAATTGACTCAAATTAACAACTTTAATGATCAAAATGATGAAATTAAAATTTGAGAGATTAAAATGACAAAGAACTCATACTTTGAAAACTAAAACTATGTTTTATCCTTTAATTTATTTGCAAAAGTTTACAAATAAATTCAATTTGTATTTGAAATACCAGTTACAAAATCGAGTTTAAAAAATTAACAATATTTGAGTTGTGCCTTAGTGTTGATGAAAACAAGAAGGTCAACAATTATAATTATTCTCTTATTAATAGATTAATAGATTAATTTGCTTCTTTTAACTTTATCAATTTCTACAATGACTTATAATGAAAATTGTCCACACAGGAGTACACAAAAAGTACTTTTATTTTTATTTTTATAGTTGCATGAAAATTGAAAATTGTAGATTAAAAATTAAGTATTGAAAATTGAATATTAAATTTTTAAGCTGAAAAATTGTTTGATAAAAAATTAAGTACTGAACTAAAAATATATTGTTTGATATGTATAAAATTAAATTTAAAATTTATTATTTTTAAATTGTATATTTCAATTTTTATATGGTAATGGTGGTGGAGATAGTGGTGGAGATAGTGGTGGTAGCAGTAGACTTGATGGCAGTTTTGATTGTGGTAGCGGTAGCAATAGTAAAGATAGTAAAATAATGGTGATGCTTATGGCAACAGTAACAACGGTGATGAAGGTAATGGTACTAGTGGTGGTGGCGATGGTGCATGTTGGCGGCGACAGCGGCGGTATTGGTTGGTAGTAGCATGATGGTGGTAGTAGTGGTAGCAGAGGTATGATGGTGGTAGTTGTGATGGTGGTGGTGGTAGTAATGAATTTATAATAGTGTACATCAATACTTATATTTAGTATTTATAAATTCAATTAGAATGAAGTAAATCTCATATGACTTGTCGTTTGGCAAACTTGGCTTTTTGATTTTTTGATTTTCTAGCTTAGGACTTTTTTGACTTTTCTAGCTTAGGACTTTTTTGTTCATTTGGTTTTCTTGTTTGGTTTTTTTAGCTTTTTTGCATTGGAATGACAAAATTGCCCTCCACTTGGAAATGATGCTTTTTTGACTTTTTGTTTGTATATGGGTCCATTTGGTAATTTTACATCAAAAGTCAAGTGTTTTGTCATTTTGTAATTTTGTGACTTTTTTTTGTCCTTATGTACTTATTTAGTCCCAATATGTTTACCAAATTAAGGCTTACCAATTTTTTTAAATTTTAACTTTCATTTTAAGAAATACTAAAATTTTTAAGTAATATTAATTATGATTATCAAATAAACTTAATTATTATCATTTAATACATTTAATTTTAAATAGTGAATTAAATTATCAAACACTTTTAAAATTAAAATCATGTGTCCATCCTTACTCGCACAAGACATGATCAGAGAACGTCCCGATGTTTGGTAATAGAATCAAGCACTTTCCAAACTTAATCCATAAGTGTTTGTTTGGCATGTGTTATTTTAACACATTATTTTATTTGGGTTACAATCATCTTATTTGACTCATATCACGATTCTATCATATCATTTCAAACTCAACTCATATTTCACGTTTTTTTTTTTGTAAAAAGTCAAAAAATATACTAGTCTAACACTGTGATAACTGTCTTGTACTATGTTAATTAATCATGATTACGTTTGTAATTATGTGCTTAATTTGAATTTGGGTGTTAATTGCATGATTATATGTGATTTTGGCTTTGTATCTGTTCACCGTAGGAAAATCTGTTTGATTTTCTGCTTTGGAATTTAAATTGAAGACCTTATCGGCCACAGAAACCGAAATTGCTTACGCCATTGTGATTAGCATAATTTTTAGAGCCTACGGTGAAATTTAATTGAAAACTGATTCAGAATGAAATAATTGGTTTCAACTGATTGAATTAAGGACCATAAATTAATCCTAATCAACTTTGATTAAGGAAGCCTGTATAAGGGACCCAACTACACTTAAGCTCATTCTTTGAGCTCAAAGAATCTAAATTTGCTCTCTAAAGAGAGAGAGAACCGAATTTAGAAAGAGAGAAGGGCCAATCTTGAAGATCTTGCTAAAGAGTTCAAGCTTTGAAAGGCTAGGCTCAAGAATTTGCTACTATTTGGAAGATTGGACCTCTAGGTGAGTATTTGAGCATAAATTCATGAGTATAAGTTTGTAAATTTGTGTATTCAAGCTAGTTGGGTAATCAAGAACATAAATTGAGATGAAATTGATGAATTTGAAGTTAATATACACATGCATGTATAGAATTACCATGATTTTGCATAATCAAGCATGTATCAAGTTGAATATGGGAATATGAGTATTAAAGCATACATGCAAGCATAGTTTTGTTGATTTTCATGGTTATGAACATCATTGGTGCTATTTGAAATAGAATTATGGTCAAAGACTAGCATGCATGTTGAATTGGTAGAGATATGAATTTTGGATGAAGTTTGAATGTATGGGTTTGATCATACAAAAGAAATGAGGATTTATTTGAGAATTAGATTGTGATTTTGAACAATTCGGTCCCATACACTTATATTCTCATGTGGTATAATGTATTTGCATGTTTTGAACCAAAATCATGAGTTTTGGACCTTTGAAGGTCGAGTTTGAGCTTCAAGAACAGTTCTGGAAAACCCAGAATTCATGAAGTCCGCTCAAGCGGGGGAACCGCCGCTCGAGCGTGAAATGTGAGCTCCCAGAATTTTTGTGCAGACATTGATGTCCGCTCGGGTGGGGATATTCACGCTCGAGCGTGAGTCACATATGTCGACCCTTAGCTCGAGCGTCCGAAGTCACGCTCGAGCGTAAAAATGAGGCAACCAGTATTTTTGCAGACCCAATGGGTCCGCTCGAGCGGCCAAAGCCATGCTCGAGCGGGGAGCCCTGTTTCAGAAAATTTGTAAAGGTGTTTTGTGTTTTATTTTCCGTTCTCTTTCACTTCTAAGTACTCTTAGGCATGCATCGAGCATTGTGAATGAGTTAAAATGATAAGAAATGAGCCTAAGAGGAATGTATAAATTAAGAACGGATTGAATCGTTTGTGACCCATATGTGTTATATAATGTGTAGGGTCGAGCTCAAGGGAAAATCCACCGGCAGAACACTGTGAGTAATATCTTAGTAAAGATATTTTCAAGTATGTCACTTTCCAAATGCTACTTCTGTATAAGACCGTTTGTTGATTTGAAATATGAATGAGTATTCTATATACCTAATTTGTATAAGGCCGTTTGTTGGTTTAAAATATGAATGAGTATTCTATATGCCTAATTTGTATAAGGCCGTTTGTTGATTTGAAATATGAATGAGTATTCTATATGCCTAATTTGTATAAGGCTGTTTGATAAAATTGATTTGGGCCTAAGGCCGTTTGCCGTTTGCCAATTGATATGTCTAATATAAAGATGGGCCAGAGGCCATTTGAATATAATAATGATTGGGCCAATGTAGACACCCCATTTTTGACCGTCCTCAAGACTTGGACGTCACCATTTGAACACTCAGTGATTATCCATGTTTGTATTCGTTTGGAGTTCCCGGAGGTCTCGGCTACGCGCCTTGTCTCAGAATCTCCGAACTCGACCGTTTTGTGTCTGGTTTTGCACCAAACACTTGTGTTTTGCCTTGGAGGGGCAGGGAATGCCTTGTGAGGCATCCCCACACACCACCGGCAGTGGCTAGAGGCCACCGGCTGGTTTTTGTTGCCACCGGCAATACATTTTGCCGGTCGGCACTCTTTGTTGCCGGTCGGCACTCAATATTGTCAAAATGACAATTTTGAGTGGCCGACCACTGTTCATCTACTTTTTGTAGATATTTTGTGCCAGCTGTGATAGCTGGCACCCACTCCATTCCCCTCCATACACGTGTATGGAGGGATTTCCCTCTTGAATGGCTTGTTTTGTAAGCTTTACAAGAGGGAATTGCCTATATAGGAGAGGGTCTTCTCTTGGCATGGAGGTTAGACATTGTTAGACATTTTAGACAGCTTTGGAAAAGCTTGGGTTCTAGGGTTAGGGTTAGATATATTTCCTATCTCTATAAGTGTGTGTTTTGTGCCATTTTTGCTCACACACACACACACTAACACACTATCTCTTGGACTTGAGACTCTTGGAGGCTTGTTTTGAGTGTTTTGGAGGTGGATTCAAGCCAAGAAGGGTTGTTGGAGCATCATTGGTGAAGGTGGTCTTCAAGGGTAAGAAACTTCCCTTTTATTCCCCATTTTTGCATCCTATTTCTACCTATCTTAGAGCTGTTTTTGTGTTTAGTGTATAACATAAAAAAGTTCTGTTTTTATGCCCTCTTGATAGTTTATTAAGAGTGTTTTGTGCTTTGGGGAAGTTTGACCCCTCTTAGGCCTTGCAAGGCCCTTGTTTTGTGCCATTTTGTGCAAGCTTCGAGACTTTGGCGTTTGGGCCTCTTCACCACTGAAATCTTGAGGGATTTCAGTGGTGGAGATGGTGCCTTGAAGCCTCCAAAAGGGGAGGGCCACCCCCTCTCCTTGTTGTCCTTGAAAGGAACCATTTTTGGTCTCTTAAGGGAGCTTATATTGTGATGTTTGTTGACCATGCCATGGCTGTATTTTATGCTTATATTGCCATGTTATAACTTTGTATTAAGTTGGTTTTGGTACTCCATGCATGTTTAGTATAGTTGCCATGTAATGCCTCCTTGATCCCTTAACATGCCTTAGGTTGTGAGCCTTTGTTCGAGCATGTTTTAGGCTTAGCCTTGTGAATGTTTTGTGCTTATTTTGCCATGCTTTAGGTCTGTCCATAGTTGTTTGGGTCGATTTTGGCATGCTTAGTATAGCTCTTTTGCATTTGTGGCTTGTTGGGCTTGTATACCTCAAGTATGTGAATGTGTAGCATGTGTTGATTACATCATTTTGGTGGTTTGGAACCATCCAACACGTAATTTCAGTCCCTTTGGCATGCTCATATGTTTGCCTTAGTTGCCTCTTTATTGCTTTGAGAGCATGTGTTGTATGCCCTATGTTTTGACCATTGTGCATGCCTTTGAATTTGAATCACTTAGATGCCATCTAGGTGGTCTTTTGGGCTTAGTTTTATGCGTTAAAACTCTGTTTTTGGTCGCCTAAGTCTTGCCATGTGTGGTTATACTAAGTGTAGTTCGTTGCCTCTTTAGTGAGCCTTGAATACTTGGGCCATTTGCATGCTTTTGTTTATCTTGTTTGAGTCGGTTTGGCACCTCTTCTAACATGATTTCAAAGCTTAACTTGCATGCTAATTGTTCATATTTGTGCCCTTTTAAATGTGTTTAAAAGTTGCCCCATTATGCTTTAAGTATTGGGCCATGAGTGCTTGCATGTGTGTGTGCATTTTGGCCTTCACTTCCTTGGTTTTGGCTACTGATTTTGGGCCTATTTGGAGTTGCCTAAGTCATACTTAAGTCCACCCCTTTGCTTGGTTTGCATGCTTGCCTTGTATGTGTGTTTGCATACTAGCATTCTTGTTTGCATCCCATGTTGCATACTAGTTGACATGTTTAGGATTGCACACATAGACATGCATGCCTTGTTCCTTGATTTGGTGATAGGAATTAGGCCTCATTTTGTTTGATTAGTTTGCATTTCATTTGACATGAAAGTGCACACTTGATCCTTTAGGCCACCATGCATAGAAATGCGTGATTGGTGGCCCGAGAATCGAGGCACATCCTCCCTTGAGTCATTTACATGATAAGGAGTGTGATGGGTGCATAAATAACTTGAATTGCATTGCCATGCAAGATTTTGCCCTCTGCTGCTGTGAGTTGCAGGTTCTGCAGGAACTTATTGCCGGCCGGCAGTATTTAGTGCCGACCGGCAATCAATCGATGGTCGGCGGATCTATTTTGTGCCGATGGCCACATCCTAGTGCCGGTAGTCATTTTACTTAGCCGATGGAATCCCCCAGTGTCCTGAGAGGCATTCCTGAGACTTTGGCAGTTTTCAGAGGAGCAAAGAAGGGAAAACAGAGGCAGACTATGCATGGCAGCGCGATTCCGAGCAAATCCCGAGCATGTGCTGCATCTGACCCGTTTCCCAAGGGGCTTTACTGTTTTAATTAGATTAATTTGTTTAGTTAATTTAGTTAATTTGTAATATTTAATTAGCTTGCGTAGTTAATTAATTTGTATATTCTTTTGGCCCCTCCGAGCGAGGGCAAATTTGTAATAAGCGTGTGTGAGTGGTGTGCATGTCTTCCAACCCCCCACTTCTTTCTTCCCTTTTATTTACCCGCTTATGATGGTAGATTAGGGCACGTTTATTTTAGCATACCTTATGCAATGCATGCGTGCATCCATGCATTTGTTTACATGCACCTGTAACAAGCCCGCGGGGGACCTCGCTACAGCTCGGACTCCCTCTTGTGTCGCGGTTCTAAATCTGAACCAAAGAGTCCAACTCTGGCAAATCGTTTTGAAGAAAAACAGATTTTTGAAAAGTAGTGCCAAACATGGACTACTTTGCCAGATTACAGAGTCGCCACCTAAATATTTTTTAATGGGGGAATTTAGGAAACCCTGACTCGGTGCCGAAGGCCACGTGTTCGTCATCACCAAATGTCTTGGCTCGGGAGCTTGGGTACGATCGGGGAAGGTCAGCTATGAGCACCCCCTTTCGCCCGGTTCGAAGATCGGCCTCTACTAACCGTGATATCCGATTTTGAAAACATTATGCGTTCTTAACCCAATTATTAGCCTATAATTACTATATTATGCGCACAGCAAAACAAGTATAGACTAGATTGCCTAATTTGGAAATAAGCATTGCACATCCGTTTTCTTTGAAAATGCCTTGGAATATGCTACTCGTAAGTAGGCTAAAATACGGATTTCAATGAGTTATTCCAACTCAAGCAATCCAACCTCCACCCACAGGCATTCAAATAGTTTATCACATAAGCAACTAGCCACATGTTAAACATGCTGTCATGTCGACATTCACACGCATGTGGTATGCTAAAGCGTAAAATACTTACATCGTACTCCGTGCCAAAACAATAAACTGGTTAGCAAAATATGCATGACCTAGCTCATGTTAAGATGAGTAATGCATCGCATGCAGAATGGGATTAGGATAGGCTCGGCTAACCCTAAAATGGCATGTGAAATGCTACATTCGATGCACGTATTCAATTTGGAAATTGAGAGTACGATGCAGTTTGTATGATGTACCGAGCCCGGTGCATGTAAACAAATGCATGGATGCGCGCATGCATTGCATAAGGTATGCTTAAATAAACGTGCCCTAATCTACCATCATAAGTAGGTAAATAAAAGGGAGAAAGAAGTGGGGGTTGGAAGACACAAACCACTCACCCACACTTATTACAGATTCGCCCTCGCTCGGAGGGACCGAAAGAATAATACAAATAATTAACTACGCAAGCTAATTAAATATTACAAATTAATTAAATTAACAAATTAATTTATCTAAGGAAAACAGTAAACCGCCTTGGGGCGAGGGCTCAATGCACGCGCACTCGGATTCCGCTTGGAATTGCACTGCCATGCCTAGCTTGCCTCTGTTTTCCCTGCTTTCCTTCTCTGAAGACTGCCAAAGTCTTAGGAATACTTCCTTAGGTACTGGAGATCACTACCGGCTGCACAAAACTCCCACCGGCAGTGGATTGAGCTCATCGGCACTAAATTGATCCATCGGCTGCAAATATACTGCCGGTCGGCACTGAATGTCTGCAGAACCTGCAACTCACAGCAGCAGAGGGCAACAACTTGCATGGCAATGCAATTCAAGGCATGTATGCACTAAACACACTCCTTATCATACTTGTGACTCAAAGGGGCATGTGTCTCGATTCTCGGGCCACCAATCACGCATTCCCATGCATGATGGCCCAAAGGATCAAATGTGCAACTTAAATTTCAAATGCATGCAAACCAATCAAACAAACCAAAGGGGCTTCTACCTCCATCATGACTTGATCAAGAGGTAGAGCATGCATGTCAATGCAATGCAACCCTAAGCATGTCAACTAGTATGCAATCATGCTAATGCAAAGGAGCATACAAGCTAACAAATATACAAGGCATGAAACACCAATGCCAACCATCAAGTATACAAGGTGTAATGTGGGTGTCCAAGCATACAAACAAGCATGTGACTTCATTCAATCATGTTAGTCCTAACATGCACCCATTTACCAATACATTACAACACTCAAGGAGCATAGGCAAGCAACAAGAGGATGGACTTACACATGGGTTAGGCAACTCTAAGTAGGCCTAAAATCAGTGGCCAAATGCCATAGAGTGAAGACTAAGATACATGCAAAACATGCACACATGCGAGCATACATAATCCAACACTTAGGCATGAACAAGCAACTCTTAAGAACACTTAAAAGAGGGCAGCTAGCATGCATAGAAAGCTCTGAAAATCATGCCAAAACACGGTGCCAAACCAAGTCAAAATAGACAACATTAGCATGCAAGTATGGCCCAAATGCTCAAGGCTAATCAAAGGGTATTGAACTGCACTTGACAAGCCTAAACATGGCAATACTTAAGCAACTAAAATCAGAGTCTTAACACATGAAACTAAGCCCAAAATTCCACCTAGATGGCATCTAAGTGACTTGAATTCGAAGGCATGCATTAATGCTCAAAACATAAGGCATACAACACATGCTTTCAAAGCAATGAAGAGGCCACCAAGGCAAGCATACAAGCACACCAAAGGGACTGAAATTACATGTTAGGTGATTCTAAACCACCAAAATGATGCAAGCAACACATGCTATACATTCGCAAACTTGAGGCCAACAAGCTTAACAAGCCACAAATGCAAAGGAGCTATACTAAGCATGCCAAAATCGATCCAAACAATCATGGACAGAGCTAAAGCATGGCAAAATAAGCACAAAACATTCATACGTCTAAGCCTAAATCATGCTTGAACTAGGGTTAACAACCATAGGCATGTTAAGGCACCAAGAAGGCATTACAAAGCATCTATGCAAAACATGCAAGAAATACTAAAACCAACACATAGCAATGTTAAATCATGATATCCTAAGCATGAATAACAGTCCATACATGCTCAACACACACTCAAGCACAATGCTCCCTCAAGAGGCAAAACTTGCCCTTTTCAAGGACATCAAGGAGAGGGGGTGGCCCTCTCCTTCTTGGGACTTCAAGGCATCATCTTCACCACTGAAATCCCTCAAGATTTCAGATTTCAGTGGTGAAGAGACCCAAACACCAAAATCCCGGATCTCACCAAAATAGGCACAAAACAAGGGCCTTACAAGGCCTAAGGGGGGCCAAACTTCCCCAAAGCACAAAGTACTCTTAATAAACTATCAAGAGGGCTAAAAAAAGAACTTTTATGTGTTGATCACCAAGCACAAAAAGTTCTAAGCTATGTAAAAATGGAGTGCAAAAATGGGGAATAAAAGACTAGTTTCTTACCCTTGAAGCCTTTCTTCAACAATGGTGGTTTTGTTACCTCCTTGAGCTCCAAACCAGTCAAGAACACCAAGAATAAGTTCCTAGAACCTCAACTCCAAGAGGAAGGTGAAACACTAGGTGCTTGTGTGCAATAGTATGAACTAAAGCACCTAGTGTACAAAATGAGCAAGGAAAAGAGAGATAGGATAGATATAGGATTTCTAACCTAAAACCAGGCCTTCTTCTCTGTATTTTCTCTCTAAAATGTCTCACCTCTTCAACCCTTGAGCCAAGAGAAGAGAGTCTTCTCTTATAGGAATCAAAGCTTACAAGCTAAGTAAACCAAAGGCTCATCCCTCCATACACGTGTATGGAGGAGAAACAAATGCTATACAGCTGCTTCAAAATATCTCATAAAGCAACTACACAGTAGTCGGCAGGGCAAAATGGTCATTTTTCCAAAATTGACTGCCGACCGGCACAAAAGAGTGCCGACCGGCACAATTTAGTGCCGATGACAACAACAACCAGCCGGTGGCCTCTAGCCACTGCCGATGGTGTGTGGGGATGCCTCACAAGGCATTCCCTGCCCCTCCAAGGCAAAGCACAAGTGTTTGGTGCAAAACCAGACACAAAACGGTCAAGTTCGGAGATCCTGAGGCAAGGCGCGTAGCCGAGAACTCCGGGAACTCCAAACGACCACGAACATGGATGATCACCGAGTGTTCAAGCGGTGGTGTCCAAGTCTTGAAGACGGTCAAAAATGGGGTGTCTACAGTTGCCCCTCTTTGACAGAACTCGAAAGTCATAACAATGACGGGAGTGAATGTCAAAGCCCAGAGACGACCCATTTTTGACAAGGCCGAAGACTTGGACAAACACACAAAGCGCAAATGGTTGAACTCGCAAGCTGCCTACGTATCCGTTAGGAATCAAACCAGCGTAGTTCAGGCACAGGCATACAAGCCGCAGATAAGGTATGCGCCCGTAGGCGGGGGCAAGATGCAACTGACGATGCAAAAGGCCGAGCATAACTTATGATCATGCAAAGAAAGCTGTAATGAAGCATACAGGCGACAGTTTTAAGCTAGCATGCACCAAACTACACTACAATGCAGAAAGGGTGTAAGAGAATTATACAATTCTCTGTACGTCTCACGCGGAGGATACAATACCTGTGCGGCTCGTCCGGTTGCACCGGCCTCAAATGAGCCGTACATACAATATCGTGCCTGCAAAGAAAGCAAACTTAGCAGGTGCAATATTGTTAGCAATATGCATGACATATGCAAAATGAGTGCTAAATAATATGCAAAATATACAAAACTATGTATAAACAATGCACATGATAATGTAATGCAATTGAAACAATGCAAACTACATGCAAAGCAATTGAATCATGATTCAATCGTGAGTGGGTCGAAACCACACAAATGTCAAATAGATTGATGGAGGTGACAAGTCCGTCTCCCATAGAACGATGTTTGATCTATGAGTACTTGGCACGGACACAAGAACAAGTATTGGGTGGAATGACATAAGTGGGGAAACGACCCGCTGGGGAGGGAATAATGATCCTAATGCCGGATGCAACAATTACACTACAATGCAATGGAAATGGATACAAGGGATATGGCACGCGGGCCAAACCGAATCTTGCCTAGGAAAGGCATGTACGCATACGAACCGCGTCTAACACAGAAAATGTGCCGCAACCCTCAAACCAAGCTCATCAAGGAATAGGCGCGTACACAAAAACCGTGCTTCGACGTGAAAAGTAGGGGCACATACCAGACCAAGCTCAACCTGGAAAGGCGCAAGCCATAGATGGAAGTGATGCAATGGATGCATGCAAATTACGATGTAATAGAAATGGATGTGGAAACAATGGATATGGCACGCGGGCCAAACCGAATCTTGCCTAGGAAAGGCATGTATGCATACGAACCGCGTCTAACACAGAAAATGTGCCGCAACCCTCAAACCAAGCTCATCAAGGAATAGACGCGTACACAAAAACCGTGCTTCGACGTGAAAAGTAGGGGCACATACCAGACCAAGCTCAACCTGGAAAGGCGCAAGCCATAGATGGAAGTGATGCAATGGATGCATGCAAATTACGATGCAATAGAAATGGATGTTTTACAGAAAATGCATGACATATACACTATATTACAATGAAATGCATGACATATGCATGGTTTTTTGTTTTTTTTTTTTGAAATGCATGACATATGCAGTATTTACAATGATGCATGACAATGCATTATGATGCAACGACTATGATTGCAGCTTTCCCTATCTTACCAACAGGGCGATATACTAGGTTGGTTCAGTATCCAGAATTGAGGCGTAAACATGCCGCCTCAACCTATGGGGCTTCCATACAGATTTCAAGCCGAGGGTACACCCCCTGGGTATTTAAACCAGACTTTAGTCTCGGAAATCCCGAACCTTTACGTTCTAGGCATAAGCCGTTCAAACTCTAGTTTTCACCGTCCCAGTTGGTCTTCTAGGAACTCACCGCAAAAACAGGCAGGTGGCTTTACCAGACCACCAAAAGTCGTTCGGGCACGACAAACACCGAAGGAATTGCACCCTCAGAGGATTTAAGGTCTCCTAGACCGTGATGCAAAATGTATGCATGACAATGCATGTCATTTTTTTGAAATGCACATGATGCATGATGTTTGAAATGCGCGCCAACGCACGACTTTTGGAGATGCATAACAATGCAAATGGACGGGTTTAAGGTCTCGCCAGAACGTGCGTGTTTTCGGTCCCGCCGGACCATGTGTGCACAGGACGGTGTGATGCGCAAAATAGCGCGATTGAATGCATGCAAAATGCAATGAGATGCGCAAAATAGCTCGATGCGTTAGACAACGCGAGTGCACAAGATAGTGCGCTATGATGCATGCCAAATGCGACGGGGTGCACTCCTCAATGTACCGAAGGTCTTGCACCTCCCGAGGATTTAAGGTCTCCTAGACCGGGAGAAACCTCTCAACGTAGCACACGCGAGAGAGGAAACAAAAGAAGCCTCTCAGCGTAGTACACGCGAGAGGGGAACGACAAAAAGACCTCTCAGCGTAGTACATGCGAGAGGGGGGGGGAAGTGCGAGGCAACGCACATGGGACACGCATGCCAATGCAAATAGGGAAAATGAGACAAATGAGACACGCGTGCCTCGTAAGAATGGAAAAGGAAGTGCAATGAGGTGCGCGTGCCTCAAAGGATGGAAAATGGAGTGCAATGAGGTACGCGTGCCTCAAAGGAGATGCAGAGCAATGCGAGTGCGACACGCACGCCGCACGAAACGTAAATCAAGGCATGATGTGCGAGGCAATGTATGTATTGAGGTACATGGCAACGCGTGAAAATGCTTGTAATAAAATGCATGATAATGCATGACGGTGCAATGCAACGCACCGATCGGTGTGATGAATGTATGCGACACACACGGGGCAACTTTTGAATCTTGTAAAAGACAAAAGGATACGAAAGGATACAATCCTTGCTTGAATCTGAGTGCCACGCACAGAAGACGCGGTCTGAGGTCAAAACGAGGGCCGGTTGAGCATCGGAGATACACTTTCTTGCACTTTCTTGAGCTGTGAAGACCCAAAACTGCTCACATGGCCTAAACAAGGCTGTGGGAACATCACCGGCTGGACTAGGTGGCCACCGGCTAGCCACCGGCTGCATAAAAGTTCCACCGGCACAATATTGTGCCGACCGGCCAAAAGTTGCTGATCGGGGACAGTTTTGCCATTTCACCTCGGGTCTTTTAAAATAGGGTTTTAAACCCTATTTCCTCACTCCCCCACCGCCGAAAAACTTCTCCCTCTCTCTCTAGAGTCTCTTTTCCTCCTCATTCGCTCATTTCTTTGCGTTTTCGCGACATTTTCGCCGTTCGATTCGCGAAGTTCATCGCGTTTCGGACATTTTCGACCGATCGAAATTTCGTTTCGGCACTCCCTTTGCTATTTCCACTTTTTCGGGACTTGTTCCCCTTGATTTTCTCTTCATTTCCGTGCCTTTGCATCTTCCGGCCTTCCCGGTCATTTTTGGTCCGCTCGGGGTTGACTTTTTCGGTTGACTTTTCACATTCCAGTTCTTCCGGACATTTTCTCACCACCATCGCCATGGCTGACGATGTTCCACACGTTGGGACTCCCCCGGACCACGAGATGGATCCCGGGGTCGAGCTCCTCCATTGAGCGAGCGTCCCTTCGACCCGGCGACATACCACCCGCGATTCATGTGCTACCTCCGGATGGCCTTCGCCATTTCCGTGGCTTTGACCGAGCGCTGGACCCGGAGCTCCTCCTGCGCGAGCCGACCTCTCACCTATCCTTCGGTGCTTCCGAGGTAACACTCTTCTCTGTTTTACTTTCTGCAATGTAGAACTGTTAACTGTCAAAGTTGTTTCCGTTCTTTAACTGCTTGATTCTGATATACTTCTCACTGTAGTCAATTGCAATCATGCTTACAACTGACATCTGTTTAAGACGGACACATGCACACACACTGCACTAGTCTCAATCACCCAAACACACGGCACACACCGTACTTCACTGCAAACTTACCGACACCCGGCACTTATTCGAATCTGAAAACATATTGTACGTTGTATTTAAACTGAACCACACACAACACGCTGACACATCATTGTAGTTCACCCACTGGCACACTATAACCCGACATCTGCCTGGATCTGAAAAATGTGCACACATGCACTACATCTATATGCTGACTCTCGCAAACACACTGAAACATCACAGGCCGTAGTCCACCGTAGTACACTGAAACCTGATATCTGCATGGATCTGAAAAATGTGCACACATGCTAGATTTGTATCGACTTTAACATGTTTCCTCAGAACTGTACATCTCATATTGCTTTGCAACTATTTGCTTGAAAACAGGGAGATTCCCATGCCATCCGCGGGTATGGGAATGTCGCGGCTCGAGATTGGTACTTGGAGCTTCCCGAGGCGGTTCGACGCATCGTAGACGATGCGGGCTTCAGTTCCTTTTGCAGGGGTTTGACCCGGCTTACTGCCTGCAGGCCTCTTCTAGCTGCCCTGGCAGAGAGGTGGTGGGACACCACCGACTCGTTCCACCTATCCGCGGCGGGAGACATGACGATGACTCCCTACGACTTCTCGGTGCTCACCGGCATTGGGGTAGGGGTGATCCGATCCCCTTTGACACCGACATGGACGAGTGGACCGCCGCTCAGATCTACTTGCTTGGCGAGGCGCCACCGCTTGCTCGTCCAGGCTTTGTCCGCTACTCCTGGTTCGAGGTGCAGTTCAGAGTGCAACCTGCGTTGGTGGCGACGGCTCCGATGACCGAGGCGGCTGTAGAGCAGTACGCACGCGGCTTTTTGATGTTTTTGCTAGGGACGACCCTCTTCGCCGATCGGGCGAACACCGTGCCTCTCTGCCTACTCAGCGCACTGGTGGACGTCCGAGACATCTTGCGTTTTGATTGGGGTGGTGCGGCTCTGGCCACTCTTTACGAGTACATGAGTTCAGTCTCCCGTGGCAGTGGGCAGTTGCTCGGAGGCTACTGGCGAGCTTGGGAGGTACGCCTTCTCCTCTGCTTTACATTTCTGTTCTGTACTTTCTGTACTCTGCACACTGCACACACTGTAGTCTGCTTTACACTTGCTGTATACTGTACACACGGCACACACATACTCTACTGTACACTGTTCACACGGTATACTCTGCTCAATACACTGCACAACACACGGCTTTATTATTTCTGCTCTATTCTGTATTCTGCTTTATCTGATAGTCATACTGACATCTGTCTTGCAGTTGTGGGTCTATGCCTACTTTCCCAGGCTGGAGCCAGTGCCGGAGACGGAGACTCCTCTGGTGGTCCCTTTCTCACGCCGTTTCGACGGGAGATGCACCCGGAGGCCACGGGAGACATTCAGTTTCTTCCGCCGCTACTTCGACACCATTACTCCTGCCGAGGTATGTTTCACTTGCAGTTTATTTAAGCTTCACTTTTCCACTGTATATTTGCAATACCAGTAGATAACAAACTGTATTTCAATTTCAGATCACCTGGCAGCCGTGGGCTCCTCTGCCAGCGATGGTGCGGGATCGGTTTGCCGGTGCCGTTGAGACCTCGCGTTACCGGATTTTGCTGGAGGGCCCGGTCTGTCGGGCTTGGTACCTAGGCGAGCGCTTCTTGCGTCAGACCTTAGGGTTACCTGAGCAGATAGTCCCGGTGCACCCTCCTGAGCATATGAGGGACACCGAGCGTTTCACCGCTGAGCAGATGGCGGACTACACCATCGGCTGGGAGGCAGACGGCTTCAGAGGCGAGGGCGATTACTCAGAGTACGTCCGGACCTTCATCATGCGGCCGCTGAGTGGTGGTCGTCGAGCTGAGAGAGAGATCTGCGGCGCCGGCGGCCGGAGCAAGAGTAGGAGGAGGAGCACCGAGGAGGGCTCGAGTTCGCGGCAGAGGCGGGGTTCAGAGAGGACGGGGGGCCGGTTGGCCTGCTCTGCCCACTGTGCTGACATACAGAGGGCAGGGTGGGGAGACCTTTCAGATCCCCTTTGCTCCTCCCCCGGCTGGTCATGAGTTGGCCGGTATTCCCGACTTGCCTCCGGTATGTATCACTTCATTTTGTATCTTGCATTGTCATTCCATTTCAGTTTATTTGATATTCCACAGAATACTGATGCATCTGATACTTTTGCAGGCGTCCTCCGAGTACACCCGGCAGTCCGTGGAGTTGAATGCCTCCATGATGGGGATGCTGCAGCGGACCTTCGACATCTTGGCTCTTTACGGCATTCCGGTATGTTTTCTCTGACTGTTTCATACAATCTGATGTACTGCGCAAAACCTGATAAACTGCTCACGGCACTCACACACTGTACCCATACACTGCATTCTGCGCTGATTCACTGTTCTCAGCATTCACATACACTGTACTCATACACTGCATTCTGCACTGATTCACTGCTCACGGCATTCACATACACTGTACTCATACACTGCATCCTGCACTGATAAACTGCTCACGGCATTCACATACACTGTACTCATACACTGTATTCTGCACTGATAAACTGCTCACGGCATTCACAGTATTCTGATGTATTCACCTTTCATGCTTTTTCAGCCTCCCTTCCAGATTCCTCCGGTGGGCGGCGCTCCAGCTGGACCTCCCATTTCTACTCGGGACGGCAGAGCCTATCCCCGCACCAGAGGAGGGCATA
>JAPPVO010000195.1:0-27074 GCA_030407325.1 Camellia japonica
GCCTCAAGATGTCTGAAAATAGCCGGAGATGGACCATAGGATCCCCGGACCCATCAAAACGGTCGATCTGTGGCATCTTAAATCTGTCTGGCAATGTTACTGCCACGTCAGTGTACCATCTTCGATGTCTGGGATGGCCTTCACCCCCTACAACTTCTTGAAAAGCTTTTCCAGCTTACTCAGCTTCAGAGCTGTATGGTCTACCTTGAACTCAAAGGAGAGTCCGGGTGGTTGGTGTAAGATTCTTGGACAGTTGCGGCAGAAGCGGGGGCGGAGCAGCCCCGTTGGAATGTTGTGGTGTCCTCCTGGATATTTTGGACATTGGGTAGGGTGTTCTGGGTATTTGGGAGGGTATTCTGAGGGTTTGGAGGATTTGGCAAGGTATTCTGGCCCATGGGTGCCTGCTCGGGTAGTGGAGCCGCTGGTGGAGGAGGAACCTGATGTGAAGCAGACGCTGCATTCTGCTGTTGCAGCCTAGTGATCAGCTCGGCCTGCTGGGCCATGACTGCGGCCTGTTGTTTAGAAAATTCCACTTGGCGGATGGAATCCTCTTGCATCTGCCTCATGCTTTCTTGCATTTGGCGCATCATCGCCTCTACCACTGATGTATTCTGTTGTTCCATCTGGATGACTGGTAAATGTACTTCTATGGCAGGCACAGAAATCTCAGCCTGGCTGTTTACTGTCAAGTAGCCCTCTATTCCGGTAATCCCTGCTCTGATATACTGTGCCTCCTTGGCCTTCTTCTGGAAACTGGGGGTAGAGATTGGAACACTGGATGTCCGTCAACGAGATCCTCGGATCGATTGAGTCGGCGACCTCGTGTCCAGAGTGCTTGGGGATATCTACTGGTTCGGAAGCAATCGTGCTAAAAACTGCCCCCTAGCAAAAAGATAATAAAGCAAAAGGAAATAAATGACCAGAAAAACGGGCAGCATATCAGCTTAAATTAAATACACACAACACACAGTCGGGCATACAACACGCAGTTGAAAAGCTGAAAATACACTGTCCTCAATCACTGATCACTGTTCCTGTATCACTGTTCCCCAAAACTGAATCGGATATCCGCAGACAACTGATTCTCAGATACTGACTGATGCCCGCAGGCCTGACTGATGCCCGCGGCCCTGAATGATGCCCGCAGGCCTGATGCCCAAACTTATAGGCTGATACATGCATTCCTGTAGAGACGCACTCTAAAGCACATAACAGATAAGTGAGAGCCAAAACACCCCTATTTGGGGGTAGGGTTTCCCTGTCCTATTTTGTCAGGAACTAGGGTTTCACTACGCACGCAGCGGTTTCAAACAACCTATAAACGGGTAAGCAACCTGTCCTAGTTTGGAATGGTCACTATGGATCCGAATATGCACTAGGTCGAATGGTCAAAAAGGGTGCCCCGGTAAAACCGGGGTTTGTGTTCCCATACTGGCAGAGCCCGTAACCGGTCAGCCTTATGGACATGCCTTGACAAGACAAGCCTCCGGCAAACCGCTCAGGAATAGCAGATGGCAAACACGGTGTCCTAGGCGCACCAATGCAAATGCAATGCAAAGAAACACACAAGTGTAGTCAAAACAGATATCATGAGTTCGAGTCAAGTTCTCTAAATCCCCAGCAGAGTCGCCAGAAACTGTAACAAGCCCGCGGGGGACCTCGCTACAGCTCGGACTCGATTTGTAGTCACGGTTCTTAATCTTGAACCAAAGAGTCCAAATCCGGCAAATCGTTTTTGGAAAACAGATTTTTGAAAGAAGTGCCAAACATGGACTGCTTTGCCAGATACAGAGTCGCCACCTAAATATTTTTAAAATGGGAAATTTAGGAAACCCTGACTCGGTGCCAAAAGGCCACGTGTCCGTCATCACCAAAGTTGCCTCGGCTCGGGAACTTGGGTACGATTGGGGAAGGTCACTTCGTGAACACCCCCGCTCGCCCGGTCAAAGACCGGCCTCTACTAACCATGATATCTTATTTTGAAAACATTGTGAGTTCTTATTCCGGTTATTAACCTAGGTTACTATGTGATGCTCGCAGCAAACAAGTATAGACTGAGTCGCCTGAATTGGAACAAAACATTTCATGTTTGTTTGTTTGAAAATGGTTTGATGGTGCTACCCGCAGGTAGGCTAAGACGCGGATTTGCCACCCTCAGGTGGGCTTAGAAAACATGATTTTGCCACTATCTAGTGGGCTTAAAAACAAACATTTGATGAATTTTCCAATCCAAGTAACTCAACCTCCACCCACAGGCATTCAAGACAGTAATATCACATAAGCATATAGCCTCATGGCAAGCATGCTATTCATGGCAGTCACTCACACGCATGCAAGGATGCTAAAGCATAAAACTCACCGAGTACTCCGAGCCAAAACAGAAATTACATTAGAAATCATGCATGATCCTAATTTATACAGAAATGCCTAATGCAACACATGCAAAGATGCAACTATAGCAGGCTCGGCTATTCTAAACATGGTATATGGAATGCTACAACTAGCACGTATTCAATTTGGAATTGAAATACAGATGCAGTTTGTATGATGCGCCGAGCCCGGTGCGTGCAAAACAGATGAATGATGCAAACATGCTGTCATACTGTATGCTAATTGAAATATGCCCTATATCTAACCATCATAAGCGGGAAAATAAAAGGGAGAAAGAAATGGGGGTTGGAAGACATACATCACACTCACCCACACTTATTACAATTATGCCCTCGCGCAGAGGGTCCGAATAAATAATACAGTCCGAAATAATACAGATTCCTAATTAATTAACAGATTAACTAAGAAAGCTGTAAAACTGGCATGCAAGCCAGGGGGTGCCTCGCTTCTGATGAATAATGTATGTTGGGCTGCCTTGCGCGGAAATCCACTGGGATGCCCCGATTAGCCTCTGTTTGCAATGTTTCTCGAAATGCGTGCCCGACTCTGAAAAGTTGCTGATTCCTCATTTTGTTGTAACAGAGAGCAAGAAAGGGGCATAGCAATGTATTTCACAAATATATGCATGTCTCGATTCTCGTGCCACCAATCACACATAACGATGCATGATGGCCGAGGAATCGAATTGCACAACTCAATATAGGATGAATGCAGATGAATGCTACAACAAAACCTAACTCCATCATGGGTAATCCGGAGTGTCGGTGACTTGGGAATTGAGACCCGTTCCATCACTCAGAGTACGAAACGTGCCTCGTTTCCCGTGCCCGGGATAACTCCTATCCCAAACACGATGCAATATGCATGATATGCATGAAATGCAGCTAAAATACAATCCTAGCATGCTCAATGCTTGTGAAAATGAGATGCCTCGAAATGCGTGCACGCGGGTATGCAAACCGAGGCGATGATCCTAAGGCATAAAATGACATGAAAAATGACAACAATGAGACTAAAATGAGATGTCTCGAAATGCGTGCCCATGGGCATGCAAACCGAGAAAATGGCATACGGAATGCAATGAAGCTAAAATGACATGCAAAATGCAGAATGGACATATACCAACATGAGAGGACCTCAGCCACTCTCATACGGGAGGCCGGCGAATAAAAAAGAAGTGCCTCGAAATGCGTGCCCACGGCGCGCAAACCGAGGCGATGCATTTAAGCATGAAATAACATGGAAAATGATATGCAAACATGCAAATGGAATTTCAGCACTTACAAATGATGCAAAAACAGTCCCGAAAGGCGGGGAAATGACACCGAATGCACGGAATGGTCCCGAAATGCGATAATAAGCACCCGGAATGGCCTATAGCCATACTAAACATGCATAATTGGTACATGAAATGCAAAACAGTAGCAAGGCAGCCCCAAAATAGCATTATTTACAGTACAAAACATGGCGAAATAATGAGCATAGATAGGACAACAATGGCATGCAAGAATACGAGCCAAGAGAGGGGTATTGAAGCAAGTGATGCATGCGATGCTCAAACTGAAAAGTACCCTTCTACAACACTAATGAGGGACCAAAAATATGCACATTTACAGTAGATGACATCCCCCAAATCAGTATGAAAACATGGTAAAAATGCTATGCAAGAATGAGGATATATAAGGCTATAACATGAAGTACCCCAAGCATTCATCAAACCAGCAAAGACCCTCAATGAAATATGTCAAGAAGATCAAAATATGGATATTTTAAGTACTGATGATGGCCGAAAACAGAAGCTAGATAAGCTTAAAAAAGCATGCAAAATGGGGTCAAAGAGAGATATAAAGACAAGTATAACATGGAGACCCCAAAAAAGATTGATCCCTTCTACAATATTGTATAGGGACACAAAATAAGCTCACTCACAGTTCATGACATGTTCCAAAACAGACTGCATGTAGGTCAAACAAATCATGCAAGTTTACGGTAAATTGAAGGAATTATGAAGAAAGTGCATGATAGAGAGGCCAAACAGGGTTGAGCCCTTCTTCAATGTTTAATAGGGGCTCAAAATAGGCCCACTCACAGTTTACCTCATGCTCGAAAACAGATCACTCATAGGCCAAATATTTCATGCAAAAACAGGGGTAAAACATGGATTCAAAGCAACTTGCATATGGAGTATGAAAACAAGGTTGAGCCCTTCTTAAATGTTGAATAGGGCTTCAAAATGAGCACAATATCAGTTCATTAGATGCTCCAGTTCAGATCACACATAGGCCAAATATTCAATGCAAAATAATGGCATATAAGAGGATATTGAAAGAAGTGCAAGATAGAGGGCTCAAACAGATTTGAGCCCTTAAACAAAGATGAAAATGAGCTCAAAAGAGGACCACTTTCAGTATTGGTCGGAGCTCAAAACAGTGTGGAAATAGGGTTAAGAAAAGAGGCAAAAAAGTGGTGTAAAAGAGGGATTTTGAGACTTACCCTTGAAGACAAGTTCTTGGCTGCCTTTTCCTTGAAGAAAGTTGCTTCTAAGCCTCTTAAGAACTCCTCCTTGCCGCTGGAAATGGAGTGGTGATGGTAGTGCTTGATGATGATCAAGAAATGGCACTAAACTTGAAGATTTGAGAGAAATGGAGATAGAGGAGTGTATGTATGCTTGAAGCCAAATTTTCTAACCCCTCTCACCATGTTGTAGCTGCTGTTATATGGACAAAAGGAGGGGTGTAAAGTGGAGGGAAATGCACCCAAGCATTCCCCTCCAAAATATCCCCCGGATACAGATCTTTTCTGGGGGAAAAAGGTGCATAGCTGTAAGGAACACATCCCAAGGAGCATGGCCGGCCAAGTGCTTTTTCTGGAGGTGGCCGGCCGGCCACCCCCCATGGCCGGCCGGCTAGGGGGTAAAAATGAAGTGAAGATTTGCTGGCCGGCCACCACATGATGGTGTCCTCCCAGGTGTGTACAACAAGGCCCTGTGGTTCAAATTTGACAACTCTGAAACAGGAGAGAGAATAGGCCAATTCAAAGAGGGGTTCAAAAGGTTCAATGAGAATTACTGGCCGGCCATATGTTTTTAGGGTCCTCCCATGTGTGTACATCATAAATATGTGGTTTTGGCTCGAAGAAAATGGCCCTAGGGTGGTCAACATTAGCCCGGAAGTGAGAAAAACGGGCGCCGGGGGGCGCTGGAAAAGCATAACAAGTCGCTTAGACAATTACTAGCCTCCCACCCTCCAGTGATCTTCCTGAGAATAAAACAGAGGTACTTGCCAAAAATGAACAAAAACCGATGCAAAACGAATGCTCGGGGACCAAAACACGCAGTTCGAGGTCCCGAAAATAGGCTGTGAGCACCGAAAGTGGTGTTTGGCCACGAAGTGGGTATCTAAGACCCCAGTGTCCCTCGTTATGATAAAACAGAGGTACCTGCTAAAAATGAACAAAAACCGATGCGAAACGAATGCTCGGGGGCCAAACCGCGCGGTTCGGGGTCCCGAAAACCGGCCATTAAGCACCGAAAGTGGTGTTTGGCCACGAAGTGGGTATCTAAGACCCCAGTGTCCCTCGAAAGGGAGTAAATGAGATGCATTCCAAAAACCGGAGGGATCGGAGATGGTTGGGTGGTCCCGAATCGAGGCACACGGCCTGACGGCTCCGAAAATCGGGATCCGGGCTCCGAAATGGGCAAAATGGCCTACGGCCACGAAATGTAGCCCACGGCCACTGAGAGATGGTCTACGGGACCTCTCCCTCCCCTCAGGAAAGAAAACAGAGAAAATCGAGTCTGGTTCGCAAACCGAGGCAAGTCACAGAAGAGAGTTCGGAAGTCCGGAGGCAGGGCGTACGGCCGCGACTCTGAGACTTCTGAACGAGCACAATATGCAACATCACCGAGCGCTCAATCGGCGACGTCTGAATCTTAAGGTCGGTCAAAAATGGGGTGTCTACATTGAGTTACTTAGAGCCCATAAGCTTTATGCTAAGTTTGGGAAGTGTGAGTTCTGGCTAGAAGAGGTGAAATTCTTAGGCCATGTAGTTTCGGGGGAAGGGGTGTCTGTTGATACATCCAAGACAGAGGCAGTGCAAGATTGGGCACAGCCTAAGAGTGTGTTTGAGATCCGCAGTTTTCTGGGATTAGCTGGGTATTATCGCCGATTTGTGAAGGATTTCTCCAGGTTAGCTTCACCTTTGACTAGATTGACTCGGAAGGGAGTCAAATTTGTATGGAGTGAGACTTGTGAAAAGTCATTTCAGGAGTTGAAAGTTAGACTGACCACCGCTCCAGTCTTGATTATTCCGGAGAGAGGGTTGGGTTATGCAGTCTATTGTGACGCCTCACGAGAGGGTCTGGGTTGTGTGCTGATGCAAGAAGGGAAAGTGGTTGCCTATGGTTCACGTCAGTTGAAAATTCATGAGCAGAATTACCCGACGCATGATTTAGAGTTAACAGCTGTGATATTTGCCTTGGAGATTTGGAGGCATTATCTTTACGGTGAGAGGTTCGAGGTATCATAAGAGTTTGAAATATCTGTTCACACAGAAAGATTTGAACTTGAGGCAGAGGAGGTGGATGGAGTTCATTGAGGATTATGACTTTGAATTGCATTATCATCCGGGGAAGGCCAATGTGGTGGCCGACGCCCTTAGCAGGAAACCTGTTGGTGACATAGCTAGTATAGCCATTCGGGAGTGGGAGATGTTGGGTGTACTTGGGGAGTTTGATTTACTTCTGGGCGAATCCGTTGAGGCTGCAGCCTTGTTTTCTGTTGTTGAGCAGCCTACACTTGTGACTCGGGTGTTAGAGGCTCAGAGGGGTGACCTTGAAGTAAAATCCCTTCGAGAGAAGATCTCCAGTGGGAAGGTTGAGAAGGGTTTGACGGTGTATCCCGACCTGAGTGTGAGATACCGAGACCGTCTGTTTGTGCTGGAGTCTTGCCGAGAGGAGGTACTCCGAGAGTTTCATCATTCACGCCTTGCGGTGCATCCGGGAGGCACTAAGATGTATCGGGATTTGGGTCGCCAGTTTTGGTGGCGGGGTATGAAGAGAGATGTGGCAGCATTCATGTCTAAGTGCCTTACTTGTCAGCAAGTGAAGGCCGAACATCAAAGGCCAGTGGGTTTGTTACAACCCTTGCCTATTGCCGAGTGGAAATGGGAGCATGTCACTATGGACTTTGTTGTGGGTCTTCCGAGGACTCAGCGGGGTAGTGAAGTTATTTGGGTGGTTGTAGACCGGTTGACTAAGTCGGCGCACTTCATTCCTATGCGCGTGAGAGATTCGGTAGATCATCTTGCCGACTTGTACATTCGGGACATAGTGAGGTTGCACGGAGTCCCAGTGACGATCGTCTCAGATAGAGATCCTCGTTTCACTGCTAGGTTGTGGCAGAGTTTGCAGAGTGCCTTAGGCACTAAGTTGACCTTTAGCACGGCTTATCATCCTCAGACTGACGGGCAGTCCGAGCGTACTATTCAGATCCTTGAGGATATGCTTCGGGGTTGTGTTCTTGATTTTAGTGGGTCGTGGGAGAGGCACTTGCCTTTGGTGGAGTTTGCCTACAACAGTTTCCAGTCTAGTATTGGTATGGCACCGTTTGAGGCCTTGTATGGCCGACCGTGTAGATCTCCAGTTTGTTGGGCCGAGGTGGGTGATGCACCTCTATTGGGTCCGGAATTGGTGAGGGAAACGACGGAGAAAGTTGAGCTTATCCGTAAGAGACTTGTTACAGCCCAGAGTCGTCAGAAATCTTATGCCGACCGTAGGAGAAGACCTTTAGTGTTTGAAGTGGGTGATCATGTCTTTCTGAAGATATCACCTAGACGGGGATTGATGAGGTTTGGGAAGAGCGGGAAGTTGTCCCCTCGGTTCATAGGTCCTTTTGAGATCCTTGAGAGGATTGGCGAGGCTGCTTATCGTTTAGCTTTGCCACCGCAGTTGTCCGGAGTACATGACGTGTTTCATGTGAGTATGCTTCGGAAGTATGAGCCGGATCCATCACATGTGTTGGATTGCACTGATTTAGTGGTTGACGAGGATGTCTCGTATGAGGAGAGACCAATTTGGGTTTTGGATAGGCGGGATCAAGTTTTGCGAGGCAAAACCATCCCTTTGGTAAAAGTTCTGTGGAAACATCACGGGGTGGAGGAAGCCACTTGGGAACGTGAGTTGAAAGTCCGCGAGAAATATCCGGACATGTTTGTTGATTTGTAATCTTGTATTTCGATTTTGTAATATTGTTGAACTTAAGAGCTTTACTTATGTCTTAAGTTGGAAAACATTGAGAATGTTTTGGTTTAATATTAATAGTTTGAAACTTGCTTCATAATGGAAGTGGAATGTCACATTTATAGATTGAATGTGTTTTATATATCATGGAATTTAATATGATATGGAGATGGAAATCACGTATATTGAAATTGTTAAGATTGAAAGGAAGAATGTATAATATTGACGCAGGTTGTAATATATGTTATTTTATATACATATTGTGAGATGCCTCTTGATAAGAGATGAGATGACCAGTATTGGGTCAAGTTGTTCATTATTGTAATGTCATATTGATAGAATTTGAGAAAAACTTGTTTTCGAAAACTTATGCTTAATTTCGGGGACGAAATTCTTTTAAGGGGGGGAGGTTATAGCGACCCCGGTCTTTTCCTTTTGATTGTTGTATCAGGACTTATGTTCCGTAGACTCCGTTGTTATCAGATTGTTGTTATCGTCCTTTAATTTCTTATTTTGAGTTATAGGATGTGTTGGGCAGGTTTGTGACAGGTCGGTTGAGTTTAGATGCCTAAACTAGTTGCCTAGATTTTGACCTGTCCGCTCGAGCGGAGAGTTTGACGCTCGAACGGGGACCCTGTTGTTGCTTGTCCGCTCGAGCGGGGGTTTTGGCGCTCGAGCGGGAATATCACCCATCCAGTATTTCCTGTGTAGTGTTGGACGCTCGAGCGGGGGATTGGCCGCTCGAGCGGAAGGTTGTGACTGACGCTCGAGCGGGGAGTTGGGAGCTCGAGCGGGGACCTGTCTGCAGAAACTTCTAGGAGTGTGCATCTGCCGCTCGAGCGGGAGTTTGGCCGCTCGAGCGGGAGTCTGTGAGTGGCGCTCGAGTGGGGGTTTCCACGCTCGAGCGGGGCGACTGTTATATAAAATCCGAGATCCTCTTTCTGGATCATTTTTCATCTCCCTTTTGATTCTAAAACCCTAGAACCGTCTTCTTTCTCTCTACACACTTTCTCTCTTAGGTTTGATCTACTTAGAGTGAGTTTCTATCCTAGATCCTTAATTAAAAAGATAGAGTGAGACGAGGGCTTTGTTTCAATCGGAACAATCTTGGATTTGGAGGCACTTTGTGTTTTTGGGTCATCATCTCCGTCTTCTTCATTCGGGGTTAATTACTTCGAGGTAGGGATTTCCTACTCCATCTTATAGGTTTTAATCCTAAGTTTGGTATTTCTGATATGTTGGGTTTATTTGGTAATATTGAGAAAAGCTAGGGTTGTTTTATAATTTTAAAAAGCCCTAATTGTTGTATTAAAATTAATTCATATAATTAATTTTGGAAAAGGTGTAGAAATTGATTAAGTGCATGATATTGGGAAGTTATGAGATTAAATGTTGTAGTTGGGTAATTTAACCACTCAACTTTGAAATTGAGATTATATATGTGTTGAGGCATTTATTTCTTGTTTAGAAATAACTGTTTTGGGCTATCGGTGGAGGATAGTCATGATTGTTGTAGACAATGCATGTGGATTAGGGAAAACTGAAACTAATCAATTGATTAGGATATTGTGTTTAAAGGTTGGAATAATACATTAAATTTATGTATTGAATTAATGTGTATATGACTCTGTGTTTATATGCATTACTTGTGTATGGGGGAGATAGGGGATGTACTCCACGGTTTTAGGGGAAGATAGGGATGTACCTCTAAACCGGTTAATGTTTAAGGGAAGATAGGGGATGAACCCAGGGTCGCAGCTCATATGCTCGCCCATTACAGTTTTGATATAGCTCTTATGCTTATCTACTGGATTATTTGTTGTTTGATTTGATACATCACTAAAATGTGTATTAATTGGGAAGTATGGAAGTGAGTTTTGATGGAGACTGATACATCACTAACATGTGTATCCGTTATGATATAAGAAAGGTTTAACTTGATTTGCTATCCCTGTTGAGTTTTTGGCCAGGTTCTGAGCCTTATCCGTATAATTGGAAAGTGAAATGTGTCATAGACATTAGTGTCATGAAATTGTATATTGATGTAATTGATTATCTTGTGATTGACCAACTATCGAATGCTACTGCTTTAGTTGATGCTTATACTTGGTTTAGTATTTTCTACTGGGCTGTGGCTCACCCTATATGGGAACATCATTTTCAGGTTCAGGTGATGGGCTTCCTCCAAGGAATTAGCTTGGGAGGACTTAGAGTTGAAGACTCATTTTAGATTAGTTGTTATTTGCTTTATTTGATATTACATGTATGGACTCAAGCAAGGGCTTAACTTGTAAATGAGTTAGTACTCATATTTTTGTGTCCAAGTGTTAGCTTGGAAAGATGTAAGCCCATAGGGCATTTACTTTCTTTATTACATGTAATGTCTTTTAATAAGTTTTACTCTGATGAGTGGAATAATACTCTTGTTTTCTTATAATGATGCATGTTAATTTTATATGTATTAAGGGTTTAATTTTGAGGGTGTTACAGTTGAAACCGTCGCAAAAGATTGGAACTAATATGCATATGCGACAGGTTAACCCGTCGCTAATAAAATATAAGGAAATGAGAATTACATTAGCGACGGTTTATTATTGTCGCAATAAAATTATTTTTTTATAAAATCATATTTTATTAAATATTCCCTATACAAATTATTAATATTTTCTAAAATACATTCACATCCACATTTTCTAAAATACATTCACATCCACATCCACATCCACATTCACATCCACATCCAAATTCACGTTCAAAAAATCATATACCAAGAATAATATATGTACCTTGTAACAATTGTCAACCAAATATTATTTACAAAAATATATAAAATAACCTCTAACAATACTAATAATTTTTGATATTCAAGAACTCAAATTTTTAGTATCGAAAATAGAAATAAAAAAATAAAAACAGATATAGTGTAGCTTGTTTTGATATCAATAGTAAGCTCTCATATCGATATTCGAAGATATCACGTACTCAAAAGGTTTGCATCTGCAAAAAGAAACAAAAAAGAAAAAAAAAATCATCATTTACAACATAATTATTTTCAAGCTTACAGAAAATGTAAAAAATTTGATATTTTTTCAAAAAATAAATAAATAAATAAGATTGTAAACTCTAATATCGATATGCGAAGATATCACAACGTACTCAAAAGGGTTGCACCTGCAAAAAAAAAACACAAAAAAAAAAAAATCATTTACAATATAATTAATTTCAAGCTTATAGAAAATGTAAAACATTTGAAATTTATTTCAATAAATAAATAAATAAGATTGTAACATATACATGAATCGAGTGCCACACAATGTATCTTCCCACAGCTTCTCCAACTGTTCTTAGACATCGGGATGTTGTTTCCAGAACAGCGTTCGGTTTGTTCGCTTTTAAAACAAAAACTTTGCAATATTTAAAGCCAATTGGAACTCCATCAATTTCACACAACGGATCAACACTAATAAGAAGTCCCTCCGCCAATTGGACTCTTGGTATTACAGAACTCTCCAAAGAAACTTTAATTACATCCTACAGTGATGATAATACTATTAAAAACAGGCAATGATTGTACACATTGAGCTATAATCTAACAATAATCGAATAAACACAAAAAGAGTTTGTAAAGAAGAAGTTTTCATCGAGTTCCGTCTTCTCCTACAAGTCATGTGTGCCAAGTATATTGTGCGTGTCAAGTTTCGTTGACATCCGAACCTGTTTGAGCATTTTAGTGTGTCAACCCGTTTGAAAAAGAGTTATTAAGTAACAAGTTTTCATAAACAGAAATTAGGCTCTAGATTGAAACCGGGAATCGGTTTCGAGTTCCATCTTATCCTACAAGTCATGTGTGCCTAGTATGTTGTGCGTGTCAAGTTTCGTTGACATCCGAACCCTTTTGAGCATTTTAATAAAAAAAAATATTTGTCCTATTTTGATTACCAAACAATGGTGAATGTATCTAAAGGAATAACCTTATTGTGAAAGGAGTTTCAGAGAGAGAGAGAGAGAGAGAGAGAGAGAGAGATGTTTGCAAAGGACAATAATTCAGAAATGAAAAAACAAGTTGTATGGCTGAATCGAGCGAAAATGAGTCCCCATGGGAGCAAGAACAAGCTGCTGCACCGATGTCAAAACAGTCCATCACAGTAGGCATGCAAGATAGTGCAGCAGCAAGCACGGATACTTCAGTCTACAGACCCACAACTTCTCGCTCACTGTTCCTTAAAAAGCTCACGACCAATAATCAATCTTCTGATTTCACTAGTCCCAGCCCCAATCTCATATAACTTGGCATCCCGTAAAAGGCGCCCAGTTGGGTACTCATTAACGTATCCGTTACCACCCAGACATTGGATAGCCTGCAACATTGGATTCAAAGCCATTTTGACAGAGATAAATTTCACAAATTTACATTTTCATTTTGTTTCACAGCTGTTTTTGACTCATAGAAACTCCACACTTGTTCTTACAATAACAGTCCCAAATCCCCAAGATCAGAGCTTCATTCGTAGATAAAAGAAAAACTAACACAGTTTCAAATGACATTCCAAATAAAGAAAAATGCAAAACAAAGAAAAAGCTAATACTAGCAAGAAGGACAAAGAAGAGCTAGACACACGACATATAAAAAACCAAATCTGGCAATAATAAAAATATTGTTCGGATAGCTAACTTAACTGTTGTTCAAATTTTGTTCAAAATTGCAATAATTATTGTTCTTTTAATGTTTTGGCATAAATAAATAAAAAAACAAAAATAAATAAATAAGAGCCTTGCCTAGACAAAGGTAAGTATCAGGATATGCAAAGGGACAGTTAAGTAGAAAGATGAATAGAAGTAGGGCTTCACCTGAAGAGCAACTTGGGTGCCTCTTTCAGCTGCACAAAGTATAACTCCAGCACAATCCTGAAAGTTAGCATTCATCCACAAGTTGTTATAAAACTAGCAGAACAGTAATCAGTCAGGCAGATTGTGCATTGCATTCTCAAAATAGCCAAATAGTAATAACAAGAGGTGTTTAAAAAACAAAAACAGAAAAAAGGGGAAAGAAAGTACTTTGGATGAGATATTCACCAGTGTCATGGACCCTACCTTCACTCCCTAATGTTAATTTTAATCCAGTAAGATGATCATAAACCCACACACTAGCAATTGTGTGCAATTCATCACAATGGCTTCCGAAAATCCAAATGAATGACAGAAAATAGTCGGTAATGTAAGCAGAAAGAAGAAGAAGAAGAAGAAGTGAAGCAGAAAGAAAAAGAAAAGATCAGAAGAGAAAGAGAAAGGATGAAAACTATATTGAAATATACAGTTAAATCATTGAATAAATAATATAACTAGATCCTGAAGATCTATACAAAAAAGGTTCCTAAAGAACTCAATTCTCTCTGTATCTTGTATTAAATTTATTCTTTTATTTGCTTTACAATTTATTATTTTATATGTTTTTACATTTTCTTCATTTTATAACAATTATGGATTTTTCAATTATTTTTCCCCCTTTTTCCCGCCATTTGTCCATTGAGAAAAGGTTTTGAAACAAATAACGCAGGTTAAAGTAAGAGTTTTTAGCTAAGTTGAAAAAAAAAAGAAAAAAAGAGTGAGTTCTTAGCTGGATGACCCAAATCCACACTTCTTGTTGGGTTTGAGCTGCAGAGCCAAAGATTAGTAGATAATTAAAGCTTTGTAGGGAGACTTGCACATTGTGCATACATCAATTGTTCAGCTCTTCTTAAATAGAGACTACTCAAAAGAGTGAAAATCATATGTCCTAACAAATTGAGATGCAACAAACATTGATGATACATCTACACAAATAATATTCCTAACAATGAGGGAGCTGTTGCTGTTCTTACTTGAGGAATGTATCAAACCAGTCACTAGCTTCTTTCACCATCAATGGCGTCATTTCGTGTCCAATTCCAGGTTGTGCTATCACCTAGAAATCAATTCAAGAAATGAACTGTTAGAACCAAAAAATATCATATGGTTGGAAGTTCAAAGTACAGAAACAGTTTTAGCTATGCCCCTCTCTCCGTCTCTCTTGACATTTGTGACCATTGTCAGTTGATCAAATGACACAGTCTCATACAATACCTTGAAATTATCTGGACAATGGGCATCTTCATAAGCCTTGCATGCTCTTGATTTGGGAATTTCCAGACCTTCAATTGGGCATCGAGGATCTTTTTCACCTGTATGTTAAAAAAATATGTTACATTCCAAGTATGTTCTTTGCTTCTAAGAAAGAGAACCTAGTTCATTGATGACTGGAGCGCCATTAGCAGCTCTTTATGTACACAGAATTTGATCACTGAACACCCACACATTTAATGGGTCCTCTTACCTCATGCGAGTGAGAGGGTTGTGTCCAGTTCTGCAATCAATGGCAATAGCTATATATCCACATGAAGCATATGCCTGAAACAAATGGAAAAATATAGGATGATCTCCTGTGTTAACAAAGTCAATCTGATGAAAACTACAGGTCTGAGAAAACCTCAAAATAGGTACCTCAAGCAATGGCCGTAACCACTCTTTGCACTTATGTGTGCTATGCAAAAATAAACAGCTGGCTTCCTTTGATGATTGCATTCATTAATGCTCAAAATCAACACAGGTAAGCGCCCTTGCTCTCCTGCCTACTTACGACCATGAGTACAGTTAATACATTTCATGCCCACAGTCAGCAAATGTGGAGGTATAAAGGAATAGTGCATTCATTGAAGCCCATCAGGTGCATAGCTACCATAGAAACCTCCACGTCATAATTCATAATCACATATTAGTTTTTGTAGGCTGAATTACAAGTTCTACGATCTACTCGGTTTCAGAAATTGGAAGCCTTGTAAAGTACTTTTGGCCAGCCCAAAATTGCAATAGTTTCACTTTTTACCCGACACAGTTGTGTGTACACTAATCTTTTAAGAGAATTTGTTTTTTGGGTGGTTAAAAACATGTTTCATGGGAGAGTTGAGAGGCAAAACATGGTTTCAAGTAATCACAATTCACCGTTGATGGTGGATTCTGACCTCCCTTTATTCCATGGACAGACAAGTTGTTGAACACCGTAATGTTCTCATGTTCATGTGAGTGTCATAGAGATTTTGCCTTTACTACAACAATAATTAAGCATGTGACTTCTTACAAACTAAATGGTCTTCATTGTCATTTACAAATAAGAAAAACAGAAATAAAAAAGAAGAGGATTTTCATGTGTGTGTAGGGTGGGTGATTGCTTAGATGGAATGCGTTGTTAGGTACCAAAAACTAAAGATAGATGCTTTAAAATCAAAGAATTGTACAAAGCTAAAACAAGGTATGCAAAAAGTAAGAGATACCCAAACGAGCTATTGTTCTTATTTTTAACCAATCATCAATAATCAGAGGGGAGATATAGATGATGCTGTCCATATATCACAGCAAATAAACAAAAGAATTATTCAGGGTGCTATGTGATCAGAATACTTGGGAAAAGACTTTGTGATTTGAGGCATTATATAATTAACTTCTTGTGGCTAGGTTGTAAGATCATGAAAACCTCCATCATTTTAATTGATAAAAGCTAATCAACCAGGGAGACAATAAACAAAATTTTGAAAAGAGGCAGTAAAATTTCATTGTATTTAAATCAAAAAAGCACCCTACTTATCCAAAATCTTTGAATTATTTGGAAAGAAGAATGTCATGGTAGATTCAATCCAATTATTTATCATGAAATAAAATTATGTTACCTGTCCTTTTAAATATTTGAATGTTTCATCACAGTAATTAAAAAGAAAAAAAAGAGGCTAATTCAAGAAGCAGACATATATGACCAAGATTCAAAAATCCACAAACCTCAGTGATCAAGTGCACATTTTCCTCTTTAAGTAGATCCTTAAGATTGGGAATGTCTGCCTTTGGACAAGACTCCATTGCCTGATAAAATGTCAGAGAGATAAACTAGAATGGAACAACGCAGAAATTCCAACAGATAAGATACAAATACTCAAGGAGATTTTAACCTCACTGAAGCTTGGTCGGGGAGTTTGTTGATACATGGGATCTGCCACAGGTTTTCCAAGTTCTACAGACAGTGTAACTGCAAAATTCGAAGAAATTTGGTGGGAAGTAAAATTGAGAGAAAGAGATAAATGAATAGATATAAAATTATGCTTGCTTATAAATGGAGACTATATTTTACTCAAGAAGATAAAAAAATTATGGAGTAAATAATTTCCAAATTTTATTGAACAGTTAAAAATTCAAATGCAATAATCTTTTCCAGTATGATTAGAACTTAATGGGCTTCCGAACCACAAAAACTTGCAGTTGCAGCTCTTTTAAAAATTATCGTTATTTGTAATCAACGTTTTAAAAGGCTTTACTGAGGCTCGCCTTGAGGCAAGGCCAAGGCAAAATGCCTCAAGGCTTTGATTTCCCAAAGGCTTGCGCACACAATTTGAGACATGCACCTTAGGTACGTCTTGTACACCTTTTACGGATAAGCATGTGAGGAGTATGCATATGAAGAGTTTGTCTTGGGTTCTTATTAAATTTAGTCTAGTAGATAGTTTAAGCATAAAAAAGCAAAAAATAAAAAAACCCCTTTTACAACTATATTCTGTAGAAAAAATTAAGTAAATGACCAATCAAGAAAAAACACAAAGTTAATGCTCAGTGAGAAACTCAATCACTAAAGCTAAGGATACCAATTTTACTTTCAAAAGAGCAAAGCTTCCTTATCTGCAGTGAGCCTTGAGTAGAAAAGTATTTACACCTCTATAAATTTTGATGTATTTATTTATTGTTTTAAAATATATAAATTATTTACTAAATATAAAAATTCAGAATTTGAAATGCTTAAGCCACAACGCCTTAAGGCTTACGCCACGCCTCGTGAGGGGGTACATATTCGCCTTTAAAAACTTTGTATGTAATTAGTGGGAAGTATTTACTTAGGTTAAAACAAACATAATCTAGAACCATATAAAATAAAAAAGAGATAGACCCCCCTCACCATTGTCCCAAGTCTCAAAATTTTGAAATCCAATGCCTTTGGTAGCTTCGGAAACAAAAAACGTTAACATAATGTAATTTGCATTGGCCCATCATTTACATCCCACAAAAGCATAGCTTGGCCTTATAGAGAGTGCTCTTTATCTACTACTTTGCCTTAAAAAAAAAAATCATAGCTTTGACCTTAATATTTTGGGTTATTTACAGCAAGACCCCCTTAACTATTAGCAAATATTACTTTACCCTCTTCATCTATGAAACCATATATTTTGCCCCCCTCAACTATAAAATGGTATCACTTCACTATGAATCCCCTAGCACTAAGCTTTGTGCCATTATACAGCATGTTGCTTACCCTAAATTTTCCATTTTTGGCATTATGAGTTATTAATGATTAAAATCAATGGATTGCTACATGGTTACAAAAATACATGCTGCCGGAAATATTTGGTAAAAAAATTAAGGGCCTAGCATCTATAGTTTGATCACTATCTCATCATTGCTTTAATAGACTAGTTTTTTTTTTTTTTTTTTTTTTTTTTTTTTTTTTTTTAAACTTCCTGATTAGAACAAAATTGTCAACTCATACAGCTCTAATTTCAATAACAAGTGAAAATGTGACTGACACTTATAATAAACTGTTACCATTGCAAAAATAAAATAGATAAAAATTAAAAATTAAAAAAAAACAACGGCAAGCAGAATATGATAGTATGCAACACCTTAGGGTCAACTTTCCCATTGTCACAGTCCCTTGCAACGGAATACACATAAGATCTGGACAAACACAAGAATTATTTACATCAATGACATGAAAATAAGATTAAAGAAAAGTAAAACATTCCCGAATCAAGATCTTTTACCGGGAAGACTGCAACGAAGTATACATGTCAGCAATTTTCCCCTGTACATGTCAGGTCAACAGCATAAGGGACAAGTTTTTTTCAAACATGTGGTTGAGAACATTAGGAAATTGGCTTGCATGTTTATGAACCCGAATAAATTGGAATTCACCAATTGGGCGTCCAAACTGTTCTCGCTGCCGAATATAGGGAAGAACCACATCAAGACATGCTTGCATTAGTCCAAGGGGTCCACCCAATAAAACAAGCCTCTCCAGATCTAAACCCGACATCATAACATAAACTCCTGAAACAAAAAGACAACCAATGTACTCTGAGCTTACAAAAGTTACAATACATTGTCAGTAGTCACTTTACGGCATGCTCTTGCTCTACTTGACAAGGAATACGAAATAGAGTCAATAAAAAAATAAATCAAGATACATTTACAACCAAAAAGAAAATATTAAATTACAATTAAAAGAAAAATATGAAAATCAAAAATCAAGAAATAAAGGCTTAAGCAAAAATTATCGAGGGAGCTATCATAACGACAGGGACCAATTGGAGTAAGATTATTGCTTGAAGGAGAACCTGAAAATACAAAAATGTAGTTCAATGAAAAGTTGTAAACAAGAGGCATAGCAAATCATGAAAATATCAATTGCAAAAAAATATTTTTGTGACTATTAATAATCCTTCACATAGATATTTTGCAAAATTATAGGTATTGAGACCCAAAATAAAAGTTCATATGGTAATACTCACCAACATTTGACACAGGAGTTTGAGATCCAGATCTATTGGACTTTGCCATCCTTGGCCCTTTTTGTGCCTTTTCCCCTTTTCCTGATACAGGTGTTTGAAGAGGGCTGCCAACAGCTTCCACATATCCAGTACTAGGGTTCCAATCACTAGACTTGGCTAGTCTACCTTTTCACTTTTCCTCTTTAATGGCTAAAAGACACTCGTTTAGTTTTTACAATTTAATATCAGCAATATGTTTGCAAATTTAACAATACAATTATATGGAAAAATCAATTGACATTTGATCCAAGGATAATATTATCATAATGTTCATAAATATTGATTGGCTTTGAAACATAAACAACACAATCATCATAATTTTAATAAGACATAATATTACCGAGGTTTGACCATGAAAAACATAAAAGCCTAGCTTTCTTACTATTGTTTTAGTCAGAAAACTCAATTAAAACCAGGCCCAAAGCCTTGGTTTCATGGCTGGATATATTAAGCCCTAACTATAAAATCAGCATAACAGTGTAGAACCAGGAAACCCCACCAACATAACTAAGCTTTTGTCCAAAATCTGTTAAAACCAGCTGTGAATTTTAGAGATAATCTTAGTGATATTTCATAATTTCCTTAAAATAATTGTTATCTTTCAGTTGGTAGTAGTCTTCAATAGCTTAAAGCAACCTGCAGAAAACTTCAGAGTGGCACAAATATATCTTCCAATGGCATATTTGTCTTTCTGGCAAACCCATAAGAACTGAACAATCCTGAGGACCTTATCAGCAAATAAAGGAGCACTATTTATAAAGAAAAATTGAGAATCCTAAAAAATGAGTCATAAATATAAGTTGGAATAGCATTTAGATCACATAAATCAACAATGAAGCATCAACAAAACGATTATTACATCAGACCCAGTAACGAATCCCAAAAATACTAACTCGAATGACAAAACCAAGCAAGCAAGCAAGCAAATTCTTCAATTCCACAAACCCACTTCAAAATCAGAACTCAAACACAGTCTTATGCATATATACATAAATCAAGGTTCCAACAATGAAGCATCAACAAAACAGTTATTACACCAAACCCAATAATGAATCCACAAAATACTAACTCTAATGACAAAACCAAGCAATAAAATTCATCAATTACACAAACCCACTTCAAAATCAGAACTGAAACACAGTCTCATGCATATATATACACAACAAACTCACGGAGATTTGACCACAATAGCCTCTGGTTCCTTCAACCTGAGGTCGAGGGCTGGTGAGGAAAACTGGTGGTAGTCCCCAAATGGCGGCTTCATGGAGGAGAATGGCGGTTGGCGCTTCAAAGGCAGTTGATGTTGCTGTTGTGGCACGATCTGCTCCGTCGGATGATTAGCTTACGAAATCGACATCGAAATTGAGCGAATTCAGAAAGCTAACAATCTGTTGAAGGACAGAGAGATTGATCGAGCCCTCTTTTTTGGGGGGATTTGGGAGAGAGGAATTGGGAATTGAAGAATCTGAGAAATTGAAGAAGGAGGAAATGAATCGGAGGGTGAGATCTGGATTTGTGTCATCGAAAAGTTGTGTGCAAGAGTATAGAAAGTCAATATGCCAGTGATCTCAATGTCAAACCCCTTCGATTGCATCCCCTCGATTTCGGAGAATGGCTGCTGGTTTGCGATGGTGATATCAATGGCGGTGATGGTCGTGTGCTCCTGTACCGACGACGGTGGAGAGAAAGGGAGAGAGAGAGAGAGAGAGAGAGAGAGAGAGAGAGAGAGAGGATGAGGAGGAGAGAAGAGGGCGTTACAAAGAGATAGAGGCGTGATAGAGAGAAAGAATAAGGAGTATTTTTTCTTTTTCTGGTCTATTAGCCACGACACAACAAAGGCCATGGCAAAAAACAATCTTTTTGCGACGCAGAGGAAAAGCCGTCTCAAAAAAATAGGCCTTTCACGACGGCTAATGGTTTGCCGTTGCAAAAATCATCCAACATATTCTTTTCTCTTTTTGAGACAGAAATTGTCGTCGCAAAAAGTGACCATTGGCGACGGGATATTAACCGTTGCAAAAAGCTACTTTTTGCGACAGAAAATATGCCATCGCAAAAAGTTCCGTGGCTTATACCCCTTTTTCTAGTAGTGATAGGCAAATAGTTCTTTTCACAATGTTCGGAGTATTCAGTTCCAGTTCATTATTTTCAATTTCATATGTTTATGTTCAGATTCAGCTTTCACATTTACAGAAATTAACACACTCCCACACATCCAGATGAAATGTCCCTAATCCTTTTCTAGGACATCCTATAGCTCATGTGGACTCGTGTGTGTGGTATAACTCGTGCTCTGATACCACTCTGTCATGACCCAAACCCGCCCCTATAGGTTTAGTGTCGTAATCGGCCAGTAATCCTTAGATCATCAGAGGCCTCTGTACATAATAACATAGAATTAAGGGGCTAGCGGAAGCAGATAGATAAAACATACATAGTCCATTGAGTAGTGTAGACATACATGGGATAGAAATTTAAAAACTTTACATACATACACGTGACGTCATAAATACAGTAATCTTACGTCACATTCGTTATAGATATAACCGAAAGGGGACTTAGTCCAATTCAAATAAATAGAAAACTTATTCACAATCCAAAAGAAAGCAAAGTTTTATACGTTCACAAAACATGACCACATGACTTTCGGAACCTCCTCAAGAGGCACAAGGGTTGGCCGACAAAAACAGAGTTCCAGGGGATCATCATTGGGCCTGGCCACTACATACATAAGTAGTAGAGTGAGCGGAAGCCCAGTGAATAATAACATAGTAAAGGGTTTTAATTGAATGATGTCCCATATCAGATTCAGAAATCAGAATTCAAATTCATATTCTTATTCTTATTCAAATCATGTACAAAAATCAGAGTTCATGCTTAATCATACGTGGTACATCCATTAGTGCTAACAGAACATAACAGAATAGACACAGAACAGAATAGACCAATTCCTTAAGGGAACCTCCAGATCCGGGTAACAAATAATAGATATGCTGAGCTCCATGATGGAGCCTTCGGTACGGGTAACTAATTACAAACATATTAAGTTCCATAATGGAACCTCCAGTACCGGGTAACAGCTAACAGATATCACATGATGCTAAGGATGCCACGAATACTTGTCAGAAATTGGACAATCATTCATTGTATAGAACATAACATTTCAGAAAACAGATCTTATTTCATCATACAGAAAATAAATAAAGTTGAACATAGCTTTACTAAGTTATTACTCATGGATGGCTCCGAGAGAAAACAGATAGAGCAGACAAATCAGATGGCTCACGGCGCGTGACCTACATAAACATAACAGATACACATATTGAAACACACACTCGAATAGTACTTAACTTATTGCATTTCGTTCTTAGTGTGTTTCTAAGTCTTATCCTCATTATTGTGTCTTAATTAGGGCTTAAGAATGTCTAAGATGCAATGAGGATGCCAAAATGTGGGTCAAAACACTTAGGCCTCGTTTGGGAACAGGCTATTTTAGTAACTTTTTGGCTTTTTACGAAAAGATGTGCAGAAAAGTAGAGAGGTGATGTGACTAGTTTTAGTTGGCTTTTTGGCTTTTTGGCTAAAATAGCCACTCCCCAAACGAGGCTTTAGTCAAATTTGCTGAAAACAGGGTCTTCGCTTGAACGCAACTTCCTTCGCTCGAGCGGTGGTTCAAGAATAAGAGTGGTCGCTTGAACGCAACTTCGGTTGCTCGAACGGTTTGTGAACTCTGCAAAAGTACTGGTTGCGTAAATTCTCCGCACGATGGTCGCTCTAGCGTATATGAGGTCTTCACTTGAGCGCAACTATGGTCGCTCGAGCGGTCTGCAAAATATGTAAACTTCTACGAGCATGCATTTTATTCTCGAGCGGACTTTAGCTCACTCGAACGGAAGTGCAAAATCAAGAGTGGTCGCTCGAGTGCAGACTCTGTCGCTCGAGCGGTGATGCAAAATTCTGGAATTTCCATATTGCTATTCATGGTGAAAAACTTGAATTCAAAGCTGCAAAACATGTTATTTTGGGCCAAAAACTTAAGAAACCACTTGTAAACTTGCAAAACATTATGAATTAAAGATTATTACACAAAATCAAGGCCCAAAAGCAAATGAATTCCACAAAAACAAACTTGAATTATATGTATGCATATCATGCATGTTGGTATGAACTCAAACCTTCCAAAACATGTACAAATGAAGTGTTAAAGTGCAAATCCACAATGAGCTCTCATAATTGAACAAAAATAAGTCCTTGCATGTAAGAATTGTTGAAATCAAAACTCAAACTCCATGAATTATGCATGCATGGATGGTATGACTTAAATTCCTTCATTTCTAGCTCAATTCTTATGTTAAACACTTAATCTACTTGAATCTATGCATTTGTTGGCTCAATTACATAGCTAAAGGTTTGAATCATTACCTTAGATGTTCAATTATGCACTAGGTGGCTAATTGGTTGAGGTTCCAAGCAAATTCTTCCAAATCTTTCTCAATTGCCCTTGTTGAGTTCAAATCTCTCTTGGTCCTTCTCCCTTACACGTTTTGAGCTCAAGAAGAATAAAATGAGACTGTAAAGTGTATCCTAGGGGTCTCATATGCCTTACATAGGCTTAATTAAGAAGACTTAATTAAACATTGCTTAAGCTAATCAAATTAACACTAATTTTCTAATTAATTCGTTCCGAATCAAATTTTAATTAAACCGACCATAAAATTCTAAAAATTCTAAATAACACATAAATCAAGTCAATTTCGTGCTCAGATCCTGATAAAGCCTTCAATTCACGGAACAAAACAGAAACACAAAGAGATATTCCTACAGCAAACAGATATAAACACAAATAATGCAATACGCATGCAATTAATTCTAAATTTCATCTTAATTACTCATTAAACATTCTTAATCATGGTTTAGTGGCTAATCATAGTTCAGGGTTGTTATAGTCTTCCCCCCTTAAGAGAGTTTGGTCCTCCAAACTCGAATTACCTTCGTTTTGGAAGAATATCGGATCTAGAGGGAATAGTTCAGGGTATCTCTTCATCATATCTTTTTCGGTCTCCTAAGTCGCATAAGTTCCTTCGTGGTTTTGCCAATCAACTTTCACCAATGGTATTTCTTTGTTCCTGAATCGTTTGATTCTACGATTCACAATCTAAATTGGCCTCTCTTCGTACACATAATCATCTTGCAGAAGCACATGGGTCGGCTCAATCACATGGAATGGATCTCGTAAATATTCCTGAAGCATCGAAACATAAAAAACATTATGCATGTTTTCCACGACCGATAGAAAGCTACCCGATACGTCACTGGGTTGATTTTCTCAAGGATCTCATATGGCCCAACATATCTCAATACTAGCTTGCCCTTTACTCCAAACCAAGTCTAGCCTTTCATTAGAGTCACTTTTATGAACACATGATCTCCGATCTCATATTCTCTATCTCGCCTTCAGACATCTACATAACTTTTTTGCCGACTCTGCGTAGTTTTCAATCGTTGTTGAATTAGTTTTACCTTTTCATTTGTTTCTTGCACAAGTTCCGGTCCCAGCAATGGTCTATCACCTACCTCGGTCTAACAAATTGGAGAACGGCACTTCCTACCATACAATGCTTCATAAGGAGCCATTACGATGCTTGAATAATAGCTATTATTATACACAAATTTGGCTAGGGGTAGATGAGTCTCCCAATTTCCTTGGAAGTCTAACACACACATCCGTAACATGTCTTCCAATGTTTGAATGGTCCGTTCAGATTGGTCGTCTGTCTGTGGGTGATAAGCACTGCTTAGCCTCAATTCAGTCCCCAAAACCTATTGTAAACTCTACCAGAATCTCGAAGTAAACTGGGGATCTCTGTCAGATACTATGGAAACTAGAACTCCATGCAACTTCACAATCTCATTTACATACAAATTAGCTAACTTATCCGCATTATACAAAGATTTAACAGGCAATAAATGGGCAAATTTAGTTGAACGATCCACAATGACCCAAATAGAATCCATACCTCGAGAGGAGCGAGGCAATCCAACAACGAAGTCCATCGTAATATGCTCCCATTTCCATTCCGGTATTGGAAGCAGCTGAAGTAGTCTAACGGGTCGTTGATGTTCAGTTTTCACTTGTTGACAATGCAAACATCTAGCCACAAAATCAACAATGCTTTTCTTCATTCTAGGCCACTAGAAATTCTGTTTTCAGTCATGGTACAGCTTTGTATTTCCCGAATGCATAGCAAAGTTTAAATTGTGAGCCCCAATCATAACTCGTTTCCTCAGGTCAGAACAATCCGGTACACAAAGTCTACTCTGAAATTTCAACACATTATTATCAAGCACAAATCCTGGCCTTGGTTTTAAGTCAATCTCATCAATAATTTTCTTCAAGAACTCATCTTCAAGTTATTTTTCTCTAATTTCTCCAATGATTGGAGGCTGAGCAGAAATGGCGGCTAAGATCCTGCCCTGTTCATGCAACACAATTTCAATCTCATTCTTCTCCAAGTCACATAATAACTCTCTCTGACCGGTAAGCAAACATGACAAATTCTCTATTGATTTTCTACTCAATGCATCTACAACGGCATTTGCCTTCCCTGTATGATACAGAATTTGCAAGTCATAATCTTTGATTAATTCCAGCCATCTTCTCTGTCTCATGTTCAGTTGCTTTTGGGTGAAGAAATATTTCAAGCTTTTATGATCCGTATATACTTCACAAGTCACTCCATACAGATAATGGCACCAAAATTTTAATGCAAAAACCACAGCTGCTAATTCAAGGTCATGAGTTAGGTAATTCTTTTCATGTGGGCGGAGTTGTCAAGAAGCATAGGAAATTACCTGCCCATTTTGCATTAATACACATCCTAAGCCTTTGTAGGAAGCATCACTATAAATCTGAAACCCATCGGTTCCATTGGGCAATGTCAGAATTGGTGCAGTTACTAGTCTAGTTTTCAATTCATGAAAAGCTAACTCCCATTGATCATTCCAATTAAATGGTACATTTTTCTGTGTCAACTGTGTTAATGGCATGGCAAGTTTTGAAAAGTCTTTCACAAATCTGCGATAGTAACCTGTAAGCCCCAAAAAGCTTCTGATTTCTGACACATTGGTTAGTCTTGGCCAATCTACTATGGCCTCAATTTTCCGTGGGTCTACTGATATACCATCTGTGTTGATCCATGTCCCATAAATGATACACTGTCAAGCCAAAATTCACATTTGGAAAGTTTTGCATACAATTTCTTTTCTCTCAAAATCTATAAAGCAGTTCTCAGATGGTTCTCATGTTCTTCCCTACTTTTGGAGTAAATCAGAATATCATCAATTAAAACAACTATAAATTCATCCAAAAATTGTTTGAAAACCCTATTCATCTAGTCCATAAAAGTTGTGGGTGCATTAGTTACCCCAAATGGCATCACTAGAAATTTATAGTGCCCGTATCTAGTTCTGAATGCAGTTTTCTTTATGTCTTCTATCTTGACTTTTAACTAGTGATACATGTAGCTTACTTTTCGTGCTCCTTTTGGATACGACTAGCCCTACAATTCAAACTCTCGTGTTTCTGAATCTAATTTTACAAGTACAATGTGAAATAGTGAAAATACAAAAAGATGCCAAATCTGGCAATTCTTTTGGAAAATCGATATTTGAATCAAATGCCAAAAATAGACTACTTTGCCAGATTATAGAATTGCCACCTAAATATTTTTGGAAAATTTAGGAAACCTGAGACTCGTGCCAAAGGCCATTAGTCCGTCATCACCAAAATGTCT
>JAPPVO010000196.1:0-27215 GCA_030407325.1 Camellia japonica
GTTAATTGTGGGCCAAGATTCTACCATGATAAACAGGTTGAAGTTAGAGTTGAGTAAATCTTTTACTATGAAAGATTTGGGGCTGGCAAAGCAAATACTTGGTATGAAAATTGTTCGTGATCGCAAAGAGGGACTAATTTGGTTGTCTCAAGAGAGCTACATTGAGAAAGTTCTTGAGAGATTCAACATGGATAAAGCAAAGCCGGTTGGTTGTCCACTTGCAAGTCACTTTAAACTTAGTTCGAATCAATGTCCTACAAGTGAGAAAGACAAAGAAGAGATGTTGAAAGTTCCTTATGCTTCAGCAGTTGGTTCTTTGATGTACGCCATGGTTTGTACAAGGCCGGATATTGCTCACGCCGTTGGTGTGGTGAGTCGGTTTCTCTCTAATCCGGGTAAAGAACATTGGGCAGCGGTAAAATGGATTCTAAGATATCTTCGAGGGACTTCGAAGGTGTGTTTGTGTTTTGGGGATGGTAAGCCGATGCTTGATGGGTTCACAGATTCTGACATGGCTGGTGATGTTGATTCTAGGAAATCTACTTCAGGGTATTTGATGACTTTTGCAGGGGGAGCTGTGGCATGGCAATCTAAATTACAAAAATGTGTTGCTCTCTCAACTACCGAAGCTGAATTTATTGTCATTACGGAAGCTTGCAAAGAAGAGTTATGGTTGAAGAAATTTTTGCAAGAGTTGGGTTTAAAGCAAGAAAAGTATGTGCTTCATTGTGATAGTCAAAGTGCTATTCACTTGAGTAAAAATTCTACTTTTCATTCGAGATCGAAACACATTGATGTGAGATACCATTGGATTCGTGATGTGTTAGATTCGAAATTGTTACAACTCGAAAAGGTTCAGACAGATGATAATATTTCAGATATGTTGACAAAGACTTTGTCGAGGGACAAACATTTAAAGTGTCGAACTTTGGCGGGTATGGTTGATGTCTCCACCTAAGTTGGTAGGGGGAGAATTGTCGGGTATACCTCCTTATTGGAGTGTGGGACCCAATTGGTTTTGGAAAAAGAGTTTTAATTTGGCTTGGTTTAAGTATAATATATTTTTATATATTATATTTGTGGAGGCCCAATTCAATTTGGATACAATTAGGGTTTGATTACAAAACCCTAGATACACAATATAGGCTTGGTATTGTTTTTCCCAAAAACAAAAGGAGGCAGCCGTATAACTCTGGAATAGTAGCACACCTTTTGATCATGATTTAGTGGGTTTGACTTTGTCAACCAAGAATTGGGGCCTTCGTTTGTTGCTCGGTTTTTGAAGCGGCTGATTCGGTGTTTGATGTAGATTTGGTTCGTTATTTTGGGTCTTCTACAACTCTGATTCTGAAGATTTTGGTTCATCTATTTGGTGAGGTCTTTCCTCTTGTTTATTTGTGATTATTTGGAATTCACCTAAGGGTGGTTTTGTGAGACCATTAGTGTTTCGTTTGTAATCGTTTGAAACTTATTTGGTTGATAGTGGAATCGGATTTCGATCCCGTGGATGTACCTCACATTGAGGGAACCACGTAAAATTCTTGTATTGCCTTTGATTTAATTTTTCCGCATTAGTTTTTATTCCCATTGATTGATTTACTTGTGGGAATCATCGATTTTCCCTAACAACACACAGATGCCACTTTTGTGAATATTTTTATATATATAAAAATATTAATAGTTATAATTAATTGGACCAAATTAAAACAAAATCTTAAATTCAAAACAAAATTAAGTTAATTGAAATTATAAGAAATAAAATGATACAATGATCAAAGTACAAGAAATATTGTCATAATTTATAGTAAAGAAAATGATAAAAATGAAGGGAAAGGTTGTTGTTGTAGCCATAAGAAAATAAAAGGAGAAGGAAAGAGAAAACAAAAAGCAAAGGGAAAAAAAATGAAACAGAGAGCAGCAGCCATGGGATAAGAAGCAGAATGAATAATGTGAGGGAAGATTTCCATCAGGTAGTACGGCCGAGCAAGAAATAACGTCCAGCGTTACGGACTACATGGCACCGAGCAGGTTGGACGGTGGAAGCGGCCGAGCAGTCGGAGTTGCTCGGGCGGCGAGGTCGACCGGTGACCCCTCGAGGGCCGGGTTGGACGTCGCTCGCGCGGGGCTAAGTTCACAATGGAAATCGCAACCGAGCTGAAGGGTTGACCGAGTTGCACGAAGGATGCGACCCGTCCGGTTTCCCTCCGGCCGTCCAGCCAAGGTGAGGCGGTTACGTGAGGCCGAGATCGGAGATAAGATGGTCGATATGCCTCGCAATCGGCCGATCATGGTGAACCGGTCAGCGACAGCTCGGCCTAGGGGTAAGTTCTCGCCTGGTCCTAAGTTACGGGCCGGCAATACGTAGCACGGTTAAGCGATTTCAAGTCTCCCAAGGGATAGGCCGGTCATGGTACCCCGGTTGAGGGTGCCATCTGGGCCAATGGTGTGAAGGGGAAGACATCTGCTCCACGAACGCCTCAATACCGTTGGGCAGTTCTGCATGTACTGGAAGGAGGACAAAACCTTTACACGTGTAGGGTGGTAAGAGGCGAGCACTGCCACCTGTCCAAGGAAGGACAGCAGAGGTAGTGCGCTCACAATCTCGGAGCTGCGTGGCCAGCCTAGATATAGAGAGGGAAGGTGAATGTTACTGGTATGCGAACTCACTCTCACAAGCACTCTCTCTCTCTCTTCTCATTATCTTCTTCCTCAGTGAACTGACTTGAGCGTCGGAGGGTTTTTCCGGCACACCACCGCCGGGCAGCTCACCATTTTTGTGTTGCAGAGACAGACGCCGTTGGCGAAAGCTTGACGTTCAAGGCGTACGGAGAGCTAAGGTTATTTCGCCCCCGTACAAATAAGAAAAAGAAAAGAAGAAAAAAGAATGAAGGAAAAGGAAGAAATAAAGAAATAATTAAATAAGATAGTTTTTGTCAGATAATCCAAATGGATGTTCCATGGGTTATGGTGGTTGTATGACTATGTCAAAACTTATCTGCAGGACTATCTCTATATTCTCAAAAAATATCTGTAAAAATATCTGTAAAAAGTCTCCATTCGTCCCTCTAAGGTCAGCATTACTGTACGTGGAATTTGGAGTGTAAATTTTTCTAGAGAAACTCTAGTAGCCTCTCTACGGATTTACAATTGGAGGCTCCTAATTCAAATTTTGAGATCTTAATTAGCGAGTGATTTCTTTCACATAAGGTAACCCGAATATCTATTTTTTACTAACACTTTTAATCAATCTCTTTTAGTGAACAAAAGTTGGAGGATGCGCCTTTTATCCATGGCCAGCCCTCGGCATAGGCCCACCAGGCCATGACCTAGGGACCTTCAAAATATACTCAAAAAAGGAACCCTCTCCTATTATAATTTAGTGTAATATATTAAATATGTTTTAAGTCCAAAAAAAAATTAAAGAAGGCCCAAACTAACTTAAAATAAATTGACCTATTTAAAAATTGAAAGGCCCATTCAAAAAAATTAACATTGTTATTCATTGACAATAGACCCAAAAAAAGGCCCCCCTCCTATTATAGTTTAGTGTAATATATTAGGTATGTTTTAAGTCCAAAAAAAAATTAAGGAAGGCCGAAACTAATTTAAAATAAATTGACTCATTAAAAAAAAATTGAAAGGCCCATTTAAAATAATTAGCATTGTTATCCATTGAAAATGATTTTGCAAAAAAATTAGATTATGCAAGTATGATTGATTTATTTACTTCTAAAAATGTAAGAAGAGCGAGAATTAAGCGATACTTATTAGTTGTTGTAATATAAGAATTTTTTGTGATTTTAACACAAATCTTTTATCCTCTACTTTCAAATTTTATTTTTTATTTTTTTCATTCAATGAAAAAAAATGTAAAGGGCCCCAGAAATTTATCAGTTGATTATCGGCTTTGGGCCCCAAAAATCTCAGGGCCGGGCCTGCTTTTATCCGAAAAACTATATTCTACCAGTTTTTTACAAGGAAGTATTGCACAACCCAATATTTTCCAACTTCTTCTTGTTCCTGGGTATGGTGGACTATCCTTTTTGGGGATAATGCATTGCAACTTTGGTTAAGATGGCAAATGGGTATCAGTTGTTTGATTTCCATTTGGGAGGACTTTTAAAAATTCCTTGGCGATTTTCCTTTGTGGGTATCATAATTGGTCATCTTGCTCAATCCTTGGCCTTTTCTTTCTACATCTTCTACCATTCTTATTCTTGTTCTTGTTCTAATTCTTGTTCCCCTATTGTTCTACTTAGTTTTTAGTTTATCACTACTAAAAAAAAGTACTTTTTGCGACCGCTATAAACCGTCACAAATAATAAAAAATAGTCGCAAAAGACCTTTTGCGACGGGCCATGCGACGGCAAATGGGGGTTACAAATGTGGGGGTGACAAATACTTTTTGCGATGGCAAAGCAACGGTCTCAAATTATTCATGACTGTGAGAACCTGAATATACAAATCAAGTAAAAAATTAAATAATAATAATTTCACAATCTCAAATATTTTGATGGTGAATCCTAAAGTGCAAATTAATTATTATTGAATGATCTTTTAATTAATTTTAAACCTAAAAAAAAAAAAAAATTAGAGAAGAGGGTGTGACTTGAACTCTAAACCACAATGTTAATATATAAGACTCTTACCATTTGAGTTGCATATAACTTACATATATATTTTTTGTATATTTATTTATATATTTGACCTACACATGCTTTAGGTGTATCCAACCACTAGTATAAAATAAAATAAATACAAACCCTACTCTATTATTTGTTCACCACATAGGGCAACAACACAGCAGCCACTGGAGAGACTTTGAGAGAAGAAAAAAAGAAGTTGCAATCAAAGAACTTTTGGGTGTATGGTAGGGTTCTAACTTTCGTCTTTATTTTATATTTGTTCTCTATCCTTATTCTATTTTATGATTTAATTCATTGATGGGGAGGTTGTAGGTGTATGTAATTTGTGTATATATATACTGTTAAGAAATCTGAGAAGTTAAATTCATGTATAATGAATGGTGTAATTCTTAGTCCAAAATTTTTGTACAGAATCACAAACTTTAAAAATCAAGAAACCATATCAAACGAATGAATTTTGAACTGAAATTTTTACAGTAGATTAATTACATATTGAATTGCATATCTGAATTTTCTCATAATTCTTGGGAGTCAAAATCCATATAAACTTATGCGTTCAAGTCTGTCCAGGAAACTGGTCTTAAACAGCAAGTTCGGGAGTGTTGTTCTTTTTGGGTATAAATCCGAAAATTATCAAATCAGCGTCATTAGAACCGGCTACGAGTCTAGTTTCATACGTTTTTGGCCTTGCATTGATTGCTCATGTATACTAAGAGAACCATTAATTTCTTTAAAGTGTTGCAGAAAATAACCTGTTTAGATATAATTAATTGTAGATAATTATTTTGACAAGCAAATCAAGTGAAACCATTTGGGTTTGAAACTTAGGATATATTAGTTGATATCTGGAGGGTTTTATAAATTTTCGAACAACGTGGAGTGGGTTTTTAATTTTCAAAGTTAGCGAATAGATTGGGAAAATTAGTTTAAAATTCTTTTTTATCTTAAAGCTACTTTTAATTAAGTTTCGATTTGAACCCATGTCTTGGGTGATTTTAAACCTTGAAGAACATGAACTTAGGTAATATTTAAGAGTAATGGTCAGTTGGGTTGAGCCGTGTTAGCGCGCTTTAGTTTGGGGTTACTTAGTTCTTATTCTTTAGTATTTTTAAATTAGTACTAGTGACGTGTAGTTTTCATACTTGGTTCAGGGCACTGCTTGGACTTTTATACTCTATTCGAGGATTATATTATTTCATTTTCAGGTGAGTAATTTCATGCTACATATTTTTATAAATGTACCCCCACCCTGAACTGTTGGAAAATTAAATTGTTGTTTCAGGACTAAACTGTTTTGATAAATTATTATATTATCAATGGAATCAAATTATTTCTGAAACATGTGTGAACTTGGCATACTGTAAACTATTTGTTTTGGTCTTATGTTTATAATGATGAACTACCATGTTTTGCGAAACTGATGTGTATTGATTATTGGGACCATCTGTATATTTTAGTCCAGGGAAATTATTCCACTATGTGTGGTGACTCTAGCCACTAGGGAATAGATCCGGGTTGGGCTGTGATGACTCTAGTGCTCAACGATTGTAAGGAAAAGACCTAGGTTAAGCTAGGTGACCTTCAATCGGATTGTCTTAGAGAAGAGGCCCAGGTTGCCACCCTGAGGATGACTCTTAGTTCGGTATTGGATCCAACAGGGCTTATAGCCTTGAGAACTGTGTGGCATGTTACTTGTTATTTCTTGGTACCCAGAAAATTATTGGTGTTTATGTTGTAATATGTTTTAAGTGGAAAATGTCATTTATCATGTTCTTGAGAGACATGAGTATTTTAATTATTGAATTGTGGAACCTTCTTTTTGAAACAGATTCTCTTTACCAAACTGTATGCCAATCTAGTTTCTGTGATATATGTCTTATTTTGGAATTGATCCATGTTTTCAAAACTGTATATACTATCCATGTTGCTACTAATTGAGCTATCAGCTGACTTAGTTGTTTACCAATTTCAGGTGTTAGAAGGACTTAGAGTGGACTCATGGTGTAGCGGGGACTCAATTGCATGGACCTCTAGGACATTCATTTATTTTGTTTTAGACTGTTATGTCAAGTTTGTGCATATTTATATTTATTTTTATTAAGGTTCATTTAGGATTATTTTGATATGTGGGTTGTTTATATCCCATAAGTTTGGATGGTATTGATTACGGTTGGTTTTGCCGTTTATACTTGTGGCATGACACCGGATTGAGTTTTGGTTATTTATTAATGGACTATTTTATGGTTATTCAATGTGTATGGATTCGTATTTAGGCTTACATGTGCCTTGGGCTAAGGCCCTGTGGGCCATGGCTGGCTATACCCGGGTTTGGGGTGTGACAGCAACCGCCTAAACTACTTATGGCGACCGCTATTTTGCCGTCACAAAAAACAAAGAAAAATACTAGGAAAAGTTCTTTTATAAAAAAAATACAATCCAGATAAAATGCTAGTAAAGTCAAAATCTACAATGCTGGTGTTTACAACTGTACAAGGTACCGGTCGAGTTCCAATTTGTTACCATGGAGATATATGTTCCTCAAATCCAAGCTTACACCTGATCAATACACATTATGAGGGAGAACAGATCAGAACACAGAGTATCCAATATATAGATCTTTTTTTTAGATATAAAGCCTTAAGCAGAGCAGAGAAAAGGTAGAGATTGCAAATAAAGTCAGTCCAGTCATAAGTTGAACTATATCAATCATGAGTTACTATGATCCATATTTTGCTAATCCTTCAAGTAAATAAAGTTTCCTAACAGATTTGATCTAATCCCAAATTGAAACCAAGACAGATTACAAGAACTTTCTAAAATTCAACAAGAAATCACTCCATAAAACAAACAACTGCTGAATGTTCAATGAAGATTTCAGAAGAGATAACTCTTTTAAATCCATTCTCATATCCATAATACCACTCTAAGAAGTTCAGGCACAGTGTAACAGCTTCCCCCCCCCTCCCGGCGAGTATAATCTTCTAGTTATTTCTTTTTCCCCCTTAACAATAGAATAGAATGTGTTCTCATATGAGTTTTTTTCCCAAACACAAATGGTTCAGATTCTTATTTTCGAATCACGAATGGGTTCAACTTACTTATTTTTCAAACCCATGTTATTTCATAAAAGTATTTTCAAAACATGACTTTAGGGTCAAAGTCATGTTAACACGACTTCAAAGAATAATGTTGTAATTCAAAACATGACTTCTTAAAGTCAGAATTTTGACTTCAGGAAACAACATACAAATCAAAACCACGAACGAAAAAAAATTTAAGGAGGTATAGACAAATCCCAAAGAAACAAACATTAAGTCTAAATACAAGCTTTCCAGCCAAGATGTACCCCTGAGAAACCAAAAAGTGAATTATGTTGTAATATACTAAAACCATTGCTTTATTGTCATTGTGAGATCAAGTCAACATATCAGCCACAAATGATGTTGTGAAAACAGTATATATTCATTAACTGTTCTCAGCAATTAAAAGAAACTAACATTAATAGGTGAGACAAAGAATAAACTGTCAAAGAATGACCAATTGATGAGGTATACAACAGCAAAATAATTCAATGCTGGTGTTCATTATTCTAGAATGTGTACCTTAAATCTTCTTCTTAGGTTCCTAGAAAAGTTGAATGCTATGTATGTGGGCTAAATCCAAGCTGCCCGATTTTCATCCTGCCAAAAAAATAAAATAATAGAGCAAGTCAATTTTCTACTAATTTATATCTATACTTTGGCATTCAAATGACAGTCCAAGCACATAACCCTATCAGTCACCATACAAAAGCTAAATAAATTTGTATTTAATCACTACCTAGAGCTGTTAATATCATAATGCAGCCTTATGTCATATATATGGAGAGTTCAAGAAATGGGAATGGAGGAGGCAATGCAACTGTTGCAGACCTAGCAGCACATCTGCAACTATTATCATCCATCATTCCAAGGTTGTTAATCTTGTAATCTTTTTACAATAACGAGAACTAAAAATTTGGATGCTTCTCGAAGAATGACTTCATAATAGAACTCTGCCATGTTTTTGCTGATCTTTCTATAGCATATGAAGACAACGTCTCATCTGTGTCTTATTGATTGGGCAGAATGCCAAGTATTGCATGTCAACAGAGTAAGGAGAACAATGCAAAGGTACCACCTACACTATCAAAGCAAAATTGATAAGGATATAAAGCTTCTTTTTTCTTTCTTTAAATTGAAGCATTTATGCTTCAAATTATTGAGCTCATGACACACCTTAGAGTTTTGTTCATTGATGCAAGTGTTAATTTACAAGGAGATTATAGATGCATAAATGGATTGTAAAAAGCATGCCAATTCTTTTCTTTACTAAAAAAAACTGATCGATTGTGGTAGCATTCAAAGAGGAGAGGGGGGAGAGAGAGAGAGAGAGAGAGAGAGAGAGAGAGAGATAAAAGACATAAAAGGGCTTGTATAAGTAGAACCAAAGCCAAAAAAGGCGAGAAAAAAAACATATAAAACAGAGAAAAATCAGGGAAACCATTCTCTCAGGCACTAAACGTCCAAATGTGCTATCACAAACAAGGATATATTTGATATAAAAACAAGGTTCAAGTCACAATAGTACAATCAAGGTCTGGCTTGAAGTCATTCTCCTAGAAAACTAAGTAGAGTACGTGCCATAATTTTTAATTACTGTGACATTTTAGCATCATCATCCTGATAAGTATATCACAAGAGAACCAACAGAGGACTGCAAACCTGGAGGCTATGGCATCCTTGCAAGCACAGGAGCTCATAATGAATGTCCAAGTAATCAAAAGGGGTCCACACAACTAAAAAATCCACTAGTAAATCAGATAATTTGCAATGCTAATTCAGAACCCTGTCAATTACCAGTGAATCGAACCACCATTTATTGATTTATCATATAAATTAACCAAATTTATGTAGGTTCAAAATTTCTTTTCACACATAACCCAAGTAACATGGGAAAATAACATACCTCTATCAAATGAGTGGGAGAGAGACAAAGATGAGAGCATAGTTGCCAATAGACTTGCAGAAATAACAAATTTCCATTGAATGAAGATCAAACATTTGAAAAGTCACCATTCCATATTACAAAAGAAGTTCATAAACATTTATCAACCATTAAACCACTATAGATTTACATCACTCCCCTAAACCCTAACCAATAGAACCCACTATTCAATAATTTTCTAAGAAAACATTTAATGTTTCCCTGGGAAGTACTTCACTCAGATTAAAATGTCTCCACAACCAGGTAAGTATTAGCACAACAATTAAATAGGAATGAAAGGGAACTCAGTAGAAACTAATGACATGATATAACAGAAGTGCCTGATGCCAAATGGAACTTGAGCTGCGCATATTAAATTAAAATTTTCAAATCTAATGAGAGCATATTGTATCAATTTGATTGCCTCATTCAAAATGTGAACTAAGCATCTACCAGAACGATCTCAAGTAGGCTAAGAATTTCTTATTTCATTACAATTTCTAAAAAGATTAAATTAAAGTAGATGAGTAGTATTTGTAACACATTAGTGTAGAAAACACAGAATCATACATAAATCACCAATGGATAAAACTCCATTATGCACAGAAAATAAATAATTTTAATTTCAATAAATATATGCATAAATTGCTGCAAAATACAAAGAATATATATAGAGAGAGGTAAAAAAAAACATGCCAGAGATTAATCGAAGGAAATACCTAAAAATGTTGATTTTGTGTTGCTCTAGAGAGATCATTTTGGACAATCCAAGGGGCGAAGTTAAAGAAGTTTCTATGAAGTTAAATACTCCCAGTCATGTTCATGGGCATGGAGAAAAATAATAACAGTGAAACACACTAAGATTATCACCTTTAACATGGCTACACAAGGCAATTCATAAATACATATAAGTAGTATGCATATGCCTAGCACGCTGATATGTTAAGTTGAAACCATCCAGCAGATATTTCCACACATTAACATTCTAGAACATAAATTGATCAACGTCTTAGATGCCTGATAAATAGAGCATTTGGGCCCATTCAAAGTCTGAAACCTGATCAAAGTAATACATTCACACACCCTCCTAGGAAATACTTAAGGATCATCAACAATTTGGAAGAAATTTATTTAAATACATCAACAATCATTTAGCTGTTGGACTATGATCTAGGACAGCTCAATGTTACATCAGTTTGTCAAGTGAAAGAAAAATACATTGGTTCATAAAATAAAATAAAATAACTGCTGAAGTTTTAAAAAACCAAGAGGTTGAGTATTTGAAACATCAACAATCACCTGCGAAAGATGTCTCATATGGTATGACAGTTTGTGCTCCTTCCAGACAATGGATCACCTGCTCCAAACAATTACAAAGGTAAATATTAAAGACAGAAACAATAATGAAAATAGCACAGACAATTAAGCAAGCAACCAAAATAATCAGATTTACTCATTTGATCAACCATTTCATTGTCAAATACTACATGACGCAGCAGAATAAATCACACGAGGCAAGATATTAACATTAATTGATTCAGAGAGAAAAAACCAATACAGGACATTAACATTTACCAGTAGCAACAGATACATTTAATTACAAACAGATTAAATAAACACATCTACTTATGTAGGACCTCTCTGTTTTTATGTTTTTGGTTTCACTTGTTTAAAAAATAAAAATAAAAATAGAAGAATTGAAGAAGAAGATCTATCTAGCCTTGTATTTGTATTTAGCTGGTCTTTAATGTGATTACATGTACATGGGTTTCCTAACTTGAACAAAAATCACAAATAGATTTTCTTCGAGGCTCATCTTTTGTTTCTAGATTGAGGTGGAAGAATCGAAATAGTGATGGCATGGGGTTGAGATTTAAAAATTCATGCAGCTAATTTGAGGGTGACCTAATCTAGAAACAAATTTATGCTTAATGTTCATTATAACTAAAGATGATCCTTCACCTAATTAGACAGCATTTTCAGTTTAGGTCTTTCCATTTCATCTAAAAGCAAATTCATGAAAAAAATTGTGATCTTGCCATTGAATTAAGATGGTCAGTACTAAGATTGTAAGATAGCAAAGCATTGCTGACTTTCCAAAATGGCCCAAATAGCTACTTTCTAGATGTGAATCAACAAATAAGAATAATTGATTACTATTCACTATTTAGATCTTAGACTTATGTTGTTTTTCCCTAGGCAATAGAGTATTCATAGAACAAATAAAGCTAATAGAGTAATATACTTTTATGAACAGATATTACATGAAACAAACACGCTATTGTGCACCAAGACAATCAAACAACACAAAAACAGAACAAATCTTTCTATAAGGTTCAAGATAACCAAGTCAATATACAAGCAAAATAGGAAGAATTTTGAGTAATTGAATCTAAACCGTTCTTATTGAATTAATACATTCGCATAATTGATATGAATTATAAATTAGGAAGAAGAAAACTGGGGCACAAACCTTTGGCTGTGGGTTTCTTGGCAAAGATGTTCATGATTTATAGAAAAAATGAAACAATCAGCAATCAAAAATAAAAATGAAGCAATCACAAACACACAAAGCAATGCACAATGACATATAATTGAATGGGACTTCCATTTTTGTATATCCAAGTTCAAAAGTACATATGATCATACTATAACTGTTTTTGTACACATCAATAAAAATAATGAATTTGCAAAATTTGATGTCTAATTTCCTAACAATGTTAGACACTAAGCTTCATTAATTTGCACGAAACGAACAATTTTAACCAAATTCATCCGATAAAACCTAACATATTCGTATAATTTCCCTTCTCGATCAATTTTGAATCATGTTATTACTATCACCGGGTCTCATACACAGAAAAAAAAAATCACAAAAAGAATTGAAGGCTCTTGAGGGGAAAATGAGTAGTATTTCCTCATTTGTTGATAAAATCACATAAACAAATCAAATAATATTATTTTGAGATGTAGAGATCCATTAAATCTTGAGGAGTAATTTTGTTATTTCACACTGTTTTTTCCTAAGGTTCTAACAATACATTGCCTTTGGAAAATTCATACAAAAACAGTTTTGAAAACCTCTCATTAGCGATCCAGAAATTCCAGCAATAATTTCAAGCAACCAAACACTTTCAAAACCAAGCCAATTCAAACAATTGCCCTTCCATATAGCCCTAGATTTTACAAGCTTTCCTTAATCATCACTGTTCCTAATTCATGAATCTACCTAACATACCTGTGTGTACATGCAATTGAATCAACAATTCTGGATCAACACAACATAGATGGCTATAACAGCTGAAATCACAGTAGAAACAGTAAGAGTTGAGAGAGATTGTTCCAAGAGGTTCAAATACCTCTATTGTTTTTAAGAACGAATGAAATTCAACAGAATATTGAAATTCAACAGAAAAATGAAGAGGAGATAACTAAAACCTCCCTAAAACCTCCAAATCACAAAATATTGAAATCATTAAACACAGCTAATAGATATAATGAAGAGAGAGAGAGAGAGAGAGTTGGATTCATTCATAGAAATTAGGCTTACCGATTATGAATCGATCAAAATCTTCAAATTCATCAACAATCGATCGAAATCTTCAAATCTTCATCAACTATTGATCAAAATCTTCAAATGAACAATAAAATTGAGATGAAGAGTCCAAAGACAGAGTCGAGTGAGTGGAGAGTGGAGAGTGAGATTTTGAGAGAGAGAGAGAGAGAGTTCATACCGTTGGAGATCGGTCTTTAGAGGAAGAGAGCAAAATGGATTTGGGAAATAAAAGTAAAAGGGGATAGGGCAACAAGCTTTACAAGATTTGGGATTTTTTTTTTTAGTTAATTAAGAATACGATTGAGGATTAAAATAAAATGATATTTTAATGTAAAAAGTGGTTTTTTGCGACAAACAAATAATCAGTCGCAAAAAAATAGACGCAAAAATTCATATTTCTAGTAGTGTATTACTCTCTCTCTCTGTCTCTCGAGTTTTGCACCTCATCTTGTCGTTCAATCTTGCAGTAGTGCCATTAACAAATCCTCTCTAATGGTGGACCTTGGAGCTAAGATTGTTCTTTGAAAATAGGCCTATTGGTTCCTTCTTATGTCTCTCTCCATCCTGTGCCTTTATTTTTGGCTTTTATCACTACCTTGAGGTGGGGCGGAAGCTAATCATTTTATTCATTTTACATCTCTTTTCTAATGATTTGTGTTTGTTTGGTCAGTTGACATGGGTTTGAACTCTAAAGCCTAATACTCATACTCTATTTGGTTGATTGGAATGAGAGAGAATGAAATGAAATGATAATTCGTTAACCTTTTCTATAAAATGATCATTTCCTTAAAATGATAAAAGACAATTTTATTTGTCATGCATTTGTTTTTGTTTTTGTAGTCTAACCACACATGCAAATGAATATTTTGATGAAAAGATTATTTCATTCCACTTTATTCCAATGAACCAAACCCTACAAGATTTTAGATTTATACGCAGCGCCACTTGCTTTTTGACATTTGTTGCTTAGCCCAGGGTTTCATTGTCCTTAGAGAACATGTTTTTGTTGGCATAAAACAATTCAAATCACCTCATGATAGGAAAGTTTTTGTTGGCATAAAAGTACAGGAAAATTATTGAATAGTCCATGATAGAAACGTCAAAAATAAATAAATAAATAAATAAATAAATAAATAAATAAATTCCAATCTTGTCGTTTGCTGGAAGTTCGTAAAAACAAAACTTAAAAGCACAGCACAATAGTGACTGGATAGTCTATAAAAGCAGTAGCAGAAATATTTTGGTATGGATACAATGCAATACATCATAAAACAACTCCAGTCAAGTTTATTGTGCAGGAAAGCATAGCAGTGGTGGAGCGCGCTAGAACTAGAAACTTACAGCCAAATAGGAAAAGCATCGGTAGTACTCAGGGTACAAGTTCACAGCAAGAGGCATGTCTTCATTCAGCTTTCCACGAGGACAATGGTGGAGTTTCTGAGTTGATCCATGTCATTGACATAAAGGCATGTCTCTCACCCTTGACCACATCGACTGAGGCATAGGATTCGAGTTCAGCCATTTCTTCTGGGGTTAGCTTTACAGACAATGCACCAATGTTCTGGTTCAAGTTTGCTATCTTGGTGGTCCCGGGGATAGGAACCGCGTCGTTTCCACAGTGATGGACCCATGCCAATGCCAGCTGTGATGGGGTGCAGCCCTTCTTTGCAGCCATTTCATTGACCCGCTCAAATATCTTTTGATTATGCTCGAGATTTTCAGGTTTGAATCTTGGAAAATTCTACACAAGAAATACATGTCTCAGCATACAACTATAAATCCATGAAACAGAAGGACCTAAGAAGTACACATGCTTTGACATATTTTGCTATAAAAATAAATCACGATCGTATTTGTTCATATACCTGGGTTATTTGTGAACAAATTCCTGAGTAACAATCTTGAGGCTGTATTTGGTTAGAGGATTTGATGAGAAAAATAGAAAAGAAAAAGGAAATACAATCTCACTTTTTGTTTGGTTATATAGAAAACACGGGAAAAAGAAAGTGAAGGGGAAATGCATTGCCACTTTTTGTCTTTTGGATTCACTTAGGCTATTTTCTTTCTTCATTTCCTAACTCAATCAAACATAATTTGAAATTCAAATCTTATCACTTCTTTCTTATTTTCTTTCTATTTCCATTTCTCTTATTAAATTCTCCAACCAAACACAGTCTAAATGTTTTCTCATTGACAACACTAGCTTTAAGAAAAGTTCAAGTATAAAATAAATCAATTTCAATGCAAGTATTACACATGTACATGCATACATATTACAATGCAAGTATTGAGAAAAATACATTATCGTGTGTGTGTAAACACTAGTTTGTAGTGAACATAAACAGGAAATGATATTTATAAAAAAATATATATATAAACAAAAGAGAGGAAAAACACATTTTACATACATATTACAATGCAAAATGTTTTGGGCATCAGAAAGAAATCAAACCGTGACATAACTTCACAAAAGAGTCTTCACCAAATGCAGTGCTCACATATTATAATAGTATATATAGTATAGATAATGGATTACATGTAGCAGGTTTGAATTTTGTATAGCAGCAATACTACAGACATGAAAGCCAACTACAGACTGCTCACAAGCTTGTAGGTCCCTCAGAATTGTGAATGGTCTGTGGTAGTTTCTTTGTCGCTAACATTTGTCTTTGTATAGCGTAATAATTACACACAGGGTTCCAGTTCAAAATCATGCACAAAACAAGATGTTTTCTGATTTCCTTCAAGTAATTTCAATAGGCACATAATCTACTGGGGTCATGCCGACCTGATCCCATTTCGAATGTTCGCTGACACCAAAAGAATAAGACTTTTTTTCTTCTTTTATTCAGAATAATTGTGTAGAGTTTGTGCGTAAGAAAAAATTAGTATAGAGAGAGAGAGAAGAGTTCGTACGTAAGAAAAAATTATTATAGAGAGAGAGAGAGAGAGAGAGAGAAAGAGCACTATATTCTAGAGCATGTCTATGTGAAAGATGAATTCTGGCCGGCCTGACTTATGACTTATTAAGGGCTAAGGCGAATTTTTTAAATTGGGCCATCATATATCATTATTTAAAAAAAAAGTTATTTGGATAAAACAAAAAAGATAAAAATTTATTTCTATTGCATTATAATTTAACAAAATTTAGATAACAAATATATACATATAATAGTTGAATTTCAATTAGTTGAATCGAATCTTTATTTTTTAGCTTACCAATGCTATAAGAACAAAAATTAATTTGGGGGTAAGGATGAGAATTTTCGACACAACTCAAGCAATATATAAAATTAGTAAGTTAAGGTTGACTATTTTCAATATGAATCCAAGTATGACACAACTCAATAACATGAATTATTAGTTATACATTTGAATGTTCACTAAGGGATGCCATGATATTTTTTTAATCTTTTATTTAACTCTATCTAACTGAATAAAAAAGTATGTAAAGTAATAATTAAGGCTAATATCTTTTTTTCATTTAAGATATATATTTTTTTGTTACCTATTTTAGAGTCAATCTAATAAAAAATATATAGTAATAAGGTACAATTTTTTTAATTAGAAAAATGCAATTGAATTAAAATCAAACATTCTATGAATAATTTCATTTAGTTGAAATAAATTTTATAAAATTCAACTTATGAGAAAAATTTTAATCTCTCAATACACTTGCTAAGTTATTTTTAACTAAAAGTGAAAGTTTTCACATTAAACATCAATCGAACACGAATCAAAATAATACTACACGACAACATAAAAATAAATAAATTGAGCTAATGTTAAAATAATTATAAAATAACATGACATGATACACTCCCCTAATTGGAGGCCCTAAATTTTGTTCAAAATTGGGGGCCCGAAGCGACCGCCTCAGTCGCCTCACCCTAGGGCCGGCCCTGGATGAATCCTACAGCACTGAGGGGATCTGTGATTTAAACCATCAAATCATTGTCACAAGTAGGATTCCACAAAGAGGAGCTCTTCTTCACCTATATTCTCAAACAATAAGTGTTAGAAATTGGGCGCCCACGTGACATGATCCTTTGAACCTTTTGAACCGTATCTATGTAAGTTTGAATTTGAATTCAAAACTTATTTGGATAACCACTCATGATATCTATATCTATCATATTAACTGATATGGATAGATGATATATTTATCCTATATATCTGATATGATATGTAGGATATAGGTATAAGGAAACAATATGTTTTCCCATACTAACTCTCTCCCATTAAACAACAATCAAGCCATTTTGCACTGTGACTTGTGTGGATGATACTCATATTACAGTATCACTCCACTGCTGGGTTCGTTGTTCACATTCTGGAAGCACGTGATTTACCCACGAAATTCTTCGCTTCAGGCTCTGTCACTAAGATATGATCTGAAATCTTTCACCCACTACGTTATACTTTGATTTACATTGGTATCAGAGCATATATGGGTATTTTCGTACTTATTTTTTAAATCATGTGTATAATTTTATAAAAATATATACACATTATATGTATAAAAATTAATGAAGGAGGAAGATGAAGTGCAGGGTTTCTGCACTTCCACTCTCATTAGATTGAGAGTGTAAAATACCTCATTTTTATATTCATTAAATGTCATTTTTAAGACCATAAATGTTTTTTTTTTTGGGAAAATGGAATCCGGCAATATTGAAATTGGACCAGAAAACACCCTGGAAGGCGACGCGTGGGCCTCACGCGCCATCTGACGCCGTCAGCGGCTTCCATGCGCCAGACGCGCTTCACACGCGCCATCACGCGCCCGTCAGCCGCGCTGTCCACGCGCGCGCTGTGCGCTGAGCCACGCCGTTTTCCTCCGCCGGCTTGGCTGCTGATGTTAAGGCACTGTTTGTTTGTTTGTTTGTTTTTTTTTAATTCTGAATCGCGTTAAATGATCATAAATAATTCGTTATAGATTTGTTTTATGCGTGGTTGATACTATTAGACTCATAATTAAATTTTCTATCTTCTGTAAAATTTTGAAAATTTTATGAAAATAAAAAATATTTTTTCTGTGATAATAATTCATTATTTCTACTTTAAAATGCTTCTAGTGTTGCATGATTAATTTTCTGGGGTTGAAATTTTTATTGTAGACTACTGTAAAGGTTTACTATTTACTGGTATAATTGTTTCAGTTTATTAGATTTTGGAATATTTATTTCTAATTTTATGTGTGTTTATTAGTTATTTAAAATTCCAGAAAAATTCAGAAAAATTTCAGAAAATTTCAGAATGATGTACATTCTATTATGGCATAATTTGAATATTAAATACATCATATTTTTTTAGGGTTTGTAATATGTTGCAATTAAAGAAGCATGATTAGTTTTTATTTATTTATTTGAATTCCATTATTAAATGAATATAGCATGAGTTATTTGTAAATTTACATTAAGATGGTATTGTATGGAATTTATCATGCTTTGTATATGCCATAAGTAGTGGGAGATTGATTATTTTTTTGCGCATGGAATTAAATTAAATTTTGATAATTATCACTAGAGGCGCAAGAGATGATTACGAGCAGAGCAAATTTTCGATCTTGAGACATATGTAATATTATCATTATTTAATTTAGATTTTTTTTTTTTTTTGCTGCAAAATAATTTTGTGTTGCTATCATTAATATCCCATGCGCATTTGTTTACTCTGTATGTAGAAATGGTTGCTAAGACAGTGGCGGCAGACTTAACTAAGAGAGAGAAATTGGATGGCGACAATTATGATATATGGCGCCGTAAGATCTAATACCTCCTCAATGAGCAAGAAGTGTTGACCACACTTGAACAAGTGATGGTTGAGCCAGAGCAGGGCAATACAGCTCAACATCGTCGTGATCTTGAAGTCTTTTAGACTTGGCATAACAAAGATTGGTGTGCGCGCTTTACTATGTTGAGCAGCATGCACAACGACTTGATTAGTGAGTTTGAGCATTGTCCGACTGCATTTGAGATGTGGGAAGCTCTCAAGCAAAACTTTGGTATTACCTCTTTGGCAAAGCTACGTGGGCTGACTATGAAGTTTGACTCCTATCAGAAAAGGGCACATCACTCGATGAAGCAGCATTTGAGGGTCATGTCTGCCATGATACGTGAGCTTGCGGTTGCTGGGCACAATTTGACTCAAGAACAGTAAGTACAAGCTGTGATTCGCTCTCTGCCAAATTCTTGGGAGTAGATGAAGCAGAACATGATGCATAATGAGAGTGTGAAAACATTCGAAGACATATCGAGTCATTTGGAACTAGAGGCTGAGCGCCTTGACGCGGCTAAGTCTGATGGTTCTGCTATGGTGGTTGAGTCGAGCTCACGTAGGACTTCTTAATTCAAATGTGGAAAAGCAAAAGGTGCCCCTAAGAAGCAAACAGCAGCTGCGCTAAAGCCCAATGGCGCTAGAAATTTCAAGCATAGGGGCAAGAGAGGTGGCAAGAAGGTAAAGGCTAAATTGACATGCTTTAACTGTAACAAAGAATGACACTTCGCTCGGGATTGCCCTGAGTAGAAGAAGGTACTCCCTTACTTAATTTCTCGCATTCAATGCTTTGTTTCTAGTCAAGCATTAATTGCTCATTCTCCTCATTTTTGGGTTGTAGACTCCGGAGCAATAGACCACATCGCGAGGGACAAAATAAGGTTCGTTGAGTATCGTCGAGTACCTGTTGGGAGCAGAAAAGTTTACATGGGGAACGAGTCTAGTGTGGAGGTGCTTGGTATTGGCACATATAAGCTGGAAATGCGACGAGGGCGCACCTTGTATCTTCATGATGTTTTTTATGCTCCGGATATTCGGCGAAACTTAGTTTCAGTTATTAGTATGATGAGCCTTGGTTTTAGCTTTTGTTTTGAGAATAATGGTGTTAGCATTTTTATGGGAACAATTTTTTATGGTTTTGGTTATCTTTCAGATGGTTTTTTTAGTTTTGGATGTGGATGATTATAGTTTTAATAAAAATGCCAATGGCTCTGTTTCTAATATTGTATCTTTTTATGATAATGATTCTATGAGATGGCAAGCTAGATTAGGCCACATAGGGCAAGACAAGATGACTAGATTGGCTAGAGAAGGTCTTTTAGGCCCACTCGCTAGAGTCACTTTGCCTACTTGTGAGCACTGTCTTGCTGGAAAGGCAACAAGGAAACCATTTGGGAAAGCCATAAGGGCATCTATCCCATTACAATTTATTCATTCTGATATATGTGGACCAATGAATGTGAGGGCAAGACATAGAGCCCCTTATTTCATCACATTTATAGATGATTGCATGCGTTTTGGTCATGTCTATTTGATTTCTCACAAGTCAGAAGCATTGGATTGCTTGAGGTTGAGAATCAATTAGACAAGAGCATTAAGGCTCTAAGGACTGACCGGGGACGCGAGTATCTATCTGAGCAATTTAAAGTGCTCTGTGAGAAAAAATGAGTTATCAGGCAATTGACAATTCCTAAGACTCCGCAGGAAAATGGTGTAGCGGAGAGAAAGAATCGCACATTGCTTGACATGGTTAGATCAATGATGGCGCAAGCTAATCTTCCCATTTCTTATTGGGGAGATGCTTTGTTGACTGCTGCCTATATCCTTAACCGTGTGCCCTCCAAATCAGTTCCTTCTACCCATATGAGATGTGGACTGGAAAAAAGCCTGATTTGGGCAATTTGTGGCCTTGGGGTTCGGCAGCTTACATACACAACGCTTCTCATAAGTTTGGGAAGTTGGGCCCTAAAGGAAAGAAGTGTATCTTCATTCGCTATAGTGATCATTCTAAGGGCTATGTGTTTGTTAGGGAGTATCCGGATGGAAGTGTGACTGAAATTGAGTTACGAGATGTGGATTTCCTAGAGGAGGATTTCCCTAGCAGAGGTGAGGTAACTAGAGAAGTAGAACTCTATGAGATGGAGGATCTACTTGAAGGCGCACCTAGTAGCCTAGTAGAGAATGAGGAGATAATCCCTCAAGCTCCTATGGACAGTGGGAGCGATCTACCTGCCCATGGATTAGATCTAATGGATGAGGACTCTCAGGATTCTCAACTACGTAGAAGCAAACATGGAGCTATACCCCGTCGTCGTTTTGAGATTGAAGGGGAAGCATTCATGATTGCTCCGAGTGATGAGATGGAGCCTAAGAATCTCAAAGAGTCTCTCTCATCCCCTGCTAGTAAAAAATGGAGTACTGCAATGGATGAAGAAATATAGTCTATGGAAAAAAAATCATGTTTGGGACTTGGTTGATTTGCCGCCAGGGTGCAAGACTATTGGGAACAAATGGGTTCTCAAAATCAAGCGCAAAGCGGATGGTTCCATAGAAAGGTATAAGGCTCGCCTAGTGGCGAAAGGTTACACCCAATGAGAGAGTGTGGACTATGAGGAAACTTTTTCACTTGTTGTAAGGTTTGCCTCTATTCGTCTAATTCTGGCCATAGTAGCTCAATTGGACTTAGAGCTATATCAGATGGACGTTAAGACTGCATTTCTCAATGGAGAATTGGATGGAGAGATCTATATGGATCAACCAGAAGGCTTTGTGGTAGTAGGTCAGAAGCGCAAAGTTTGCAAGCTTCAACGATCTATTTATGGCTTAAAGCAATCATCCAGATAGTGGAATCTGAGATTTCATCGAGCCATTATTTCTAATGAGTTTACGATGATCGATGAAGATCACTGTGTGTACGTTAAGCTGTCCAAGGACATTTTTCTGATATTGTCATTATATGTAGATGACATATTATTGGCTGGAAATGACAAGGAGATGATTGTCGCCACTAAAAGGTGGTTGTTCTCTACATTTGAAATAAAAGACATTGGTGAAGCAAGCTATGTGCTCGGTGTTAAGATCCTTAGGGATCACTCTAGGAGACTTCTTGGTTTGTCTCAAGAGACTTACATTAAGACTATCTTAGAGCGATTCCAGATGTAGAGCTGCAAACCCATTGACACTTCTGTTGCGAAAGGCAAGAGCCTAAGCCTTGATATGGGTCCTAAGACTCTAGAAGAGAATGAAAAGATGGCCCGTGTTCCCTATGCAAATGCTGTTGGAAGCTTGATGTATGCTATGATGTGTACACGCCCTGACATTTGTTATGCAGTCGGATTGGTGAGTCATTACCAATCCAACCTAGAACTAGCTCATTGGAAAGCAGTTAAGAGGATATTACGATATCTTAGAGGGACTGCAGATTACACACTTTGCTACCAAAGTTCAGATCTACATCTGGTCGGCTATTGTGATGCTGACTGGGGAGGAGACTTAGATGAGCGTAAGTTTACTTCAGGATATGCTTTCATGCTTAGCGATGGTGCTATTTCTTGGAGCAGTAAGAAGCAATCCTGTATCGCCTTATCAACTATGGAGGCTGAGTTTGTGGCTTATTCATCTGCCGTTTAGGAAGCCGTTTGGTTGAGGAGATTTCTTCAGCATTTAGATGTTGTCACACACACTTCAAACCCTGTGACTATCCATTGTGATAGCATGGCTGCACTCGCTTACGCTAAGGATCCTAAATACCATGACAGAACCAAACACATTGATGTGAGGTTCAAATTTATTAGAGACATTGTGGCGCAAAAAGAAGTGATCCTGGAGCACATCCCTACGAGTCGCATGGTTGCGGACCCTTTGACTAAGCCCATTGCTAGAGATGTTTATCTTACTGATGTTAGGGCTTTAGGACTACGTAGATGGTGATATATTTATGTGTATTCAGTTGAACTCATATTTTTTGGGATATTTATGCCATTAGTATTCATATTTGTTTCTATTACACATTTGTGTTTACTACTTTTTGCAATGGTTTGTGAATAAGCATACATAGAATAATTAAATTGATGTTAGCAGGCAAGATTGGCTCACTCACACGAGCAATCGCCCTTAGCGCTAGGTAGCGAGCAAGGATGTGACTAGTGGCTTATTGTATTTGGAGCAAATAGAGAAGCTAAAATTATCCACTAGCTATGTCGCCTTGGTTGGAGCCAAGATGAGGTCTTGTTAGAGACTGACCATGGATATGAGAGTATCCACTTTTCCATGATGTGCCTGTTATGGATAGCCAGATGCGAGATCTCATTTGATGCTTGAGAGGCGAGCAAATAGAGAATTCGAGTTAGACGCTAGGAAGTGATTTGTGTGCTTAAGAGCGACTAGACTAAGATCTGTATGGTGTGTGAGTTTAACATCACTCTTTGGAAGAGTTACTCCACTATAACATGCATTCGTACTGCATGTGCTTATCGACCCATTAGCGAGGTGAAAGAATGGATCCCTGCTTCTTCACCGTGTGAGTCTTAAAAGTCATTTTTTCCCTAAATGACTTTACTTTGTGCCTTTTGTGACCTTTGACTATGTCATAAGATGAGGAGTTGATGTTCAGCTACTTTGGTATGTTGCCTGCGGTTATGTATGATTCGGCTTTAAGGGACATTACTGGGAAAGCGGTCAATTTCTAATTAAATGATATGAGGGTGAAGGGAAGATCATCTAGTTCTACATCTCTGCTCTATATTCATTGTCGACAACTCACATCGCTCTCTATGGGATGCTGATTGGGTGTGAATATAATGCGGGACCTAGGAGAGTCAAACATGCTCTTTGAGGGATTAGAGATGTTTTTGGACCGATGTAGCCAGATGGGTCTGTACATGAGACGCTATTTCTGTTCATTTTGGGTTGATGGCTCTATGCTGACTCATATTGAGTTTCTAGTATAAAGCTCCCACATGCAGGTGTTCTTAGCGGTCGCACGGTACATTGGCTAATATGAGATTGTTCATTTTTTGGGGAGATTGAGATAGAGATGTGGCAGTATTATGCCAACTCATGTGCGAGTGAGAGATGTTAGAAATTGGGTGCCCACGTGGCATGACCCTTTGAACCTTTTGAACCTTATCCATGTAAGTTTGAATTTGAATTCAAAACTTATTTGGATAACCACTCATGATATCTATATCTATCATATTAATTGATATGGATAGATGATATATTTATCCTATATATCTGATATGATATATGGGATATGGGTATAAGGAAGCAATGCATGTTTTCCCATACTGACTATCTCTCATTAAACAACAATCAAGCCATTTTGCACTGTGACTTGTGTGGGTGATATTCATATTGTAGTATCACTCCACTGCTGGGTTCGTTGTTCACATTCTGGAAGCACGTGATTTACCCACGAGATTCTTCGTTTCAAGCTCTGTCACTAAGGTATGATCTGAAATCTTTTACCCGCTGCATTAGACTTTGATTTACAATAAGTTCAAAGAACAAAAGCCCCAAATTAAAACTCTTCCATTCCCCCAACGTACCAAGATATATCATATGACGAGTCAAAATACTGATAGAATATTGACTGACTACCATGGCTCACATACAGGGATTAATGAAATTTTGGAAGTTTCAGAAGGTTGATCACTTTGTAAGGCAGGGACACAAATTAAATTTAGAGTGAAACATGATATAATAATTTCAAGCAATTTTTTACAACTACTTCTATTCAATTTATTTGGCAAGTAAAATAATAAGTATGTGAACAGACCTTGCGGAAATCACCATCTGACAAGTTGGCAACGAAGTTGGTACCTCCAGTTAAAAATCCCCGGCCTAGAGGGCTGTAGGGAACAATCCCAATACCAAGTTCTCTGAAATTGACAACGAGAGTTGAAAGAGGGATGAGGTCAGAATTTCAAAAAACTTATTACTCTCCAATCAGATTAATTAGCACAACTGACACCATACCGGCAAGTCGGAACAATATCTGCCTCTGTATCTCTTGACCACAGGGACCACTCCATCTGCACAGCTGTTATTGGATGTACAGCATGTGCTCTTCTGATTGTTGAAGCAGAGGCCTCAGATAGACCTATGTACTTTATCTTACCCTCTTTAACCAGTTTCTTGAGCTCTCCCATCTTCCCAAAAACATGTCATAAACAAGGTCAGGTAACAGTCAACACAATATTCATTCCAAAAAACAGATGTAAATAATAAAACAAGTATGGAATAGTCAAATCCTCATAAACAGAGAGAGAGAGAGAGAGAGAGAGAGAGAGAGTGATGAAACCAGTGCAGTTGGTTAGAGTTCCCTTGTTACCGCCTCTAATGTATCCAATGTACCCCCAAAAAATAAAAAATGAAAAGACAGCCATCCAACTCTAGAACAGAATTGCAGTGTAATCACACAACTTCAAATTGCAACCAAGTTGATCCTATCATAGGGAGAACTAGCAGAACATTGCCTGAATAGAATGATAATCACTATTCATTCTTAAATTTACAACATGATTATTGTTTTCCTTGTTCAAAGCAACTCTGTGCTACCAAAAAGTGGACCATGGCGATAAATTGGTCACAAGATGGTAGGATCATAAAATCACATATAACCACTGACATTAGTCCTTTATCATAATGTCATTGAGGCAACATACAGTTCATATATTTCACTACTATGTCATTCCTCACAACTTTTACCTCTAATTAAACGATGGTGTACAATGGGGATATGGTATTGCTAGTCAAAAAACTACTTATCTATTAAAAGGACGAGACTGGGCACTTCGTGGTTATTATGTAAGGTCACATTTGATCACCCATATGGTTTTTTGTGGGATATAGGGACTTGTAATACAATAGGATTATGGACAGGATTAATAATACCTATGTTATTGCATGAGATTATATATCTCATGGGATTACTTGTACTATGATTGATTAGAGCAGTGTTTTAAAAGCTCCAAGCGCATTGAGACGCTAAGGTCTTCTGGAGCTTAAGCGTGAGGCGCAAGGCAAGGCGCGTGCCTCACTGAAGTGAGGCTCAAGTTGTTGAAAATAACCAAAATATTAATATAGGTGAAGTTTTTAAAACAAAACAAACATTCTTAGAATTTCAAAAAATAATAAATAAATAAATAAAATGACATTCAATATTCCAAAAATCATGAAAAATAACAATTAACATTTCAAAATTTTCTCAAAAATAACATTCAATCTTACTTTGCCCTATACTATTTATCTTTCGTTATCAATTTATTAACGTGATTCATTTCTTTTTTTAGATAAGGAACTCACACTATATAGTTCCTTAGTGGTTTTAATTTTAAATTGGGACCAATTGCCTAATAGCTTCAACCATTGGCCTGAAATTGTTATAATTTACTACATTGAAAGGAATCCCAAAGCCATACATCCATCTTGCAATCCTAGAGCTTTTGCTTAATACCTAGTGCTTTTTTTCATATGAAAATTGGGACTCAAAGCATGTGTTTCCATTTATATTAAAGGGATTATAATTCCATATGGTTACACACACAAAGAATAAGGATGGAGCAAAAATTTAAACGAAGCGCATGAGGCGTGCGCCTCGTGCCTAAGCCTAAGGCGCTCGCCTCAAGGATTTGAGGTGCGCGCCTCAAGCGCCTCAAATGCGCCTTTCCTACTGTGCCTCGTCTTAACTATTTGAGGGGCCTCATGTGCACCTTGGTGAGCCTCGTGCCTTTTAAAACACTGGATTAAAGTATGATATAGTCTTTTACCATTGGATGGAGAGTGATATGACTAATCTCATGCAAGGGATTACTAATACTAGGAGTGTGGTATTGGTAATCCCACCATTTTGTGGAATTAGTAATACCATTGGAGTATCAATCTCAATCCCAAGACATAACCAAACTAAGGTCTAGGGAATACCAAAAAAGAAAATCATGCGGGCCCCATAGGATATGTAATCCCAATCCCTCTAATTCCCATCTACTCTCGTCAATCTAACATGCCCCACAAGTAATATCCCAACACAAGTAAAATGGGAAGAACCAAAAATCAAAACAAAAGACCCTTTTGTTTATTTTCTGACATAAAAGCATAAAAAGCCCTAAGATGAAAAGCAACACCATGAGTGACCACAAAAAAGTTTTCAAGAGGAGTCTGATTTTGATCACACTTGACAAGTTGTGTAAGAAAACACACACACACGCACAAAAACACTTACTAGTTAA
>JAPPVO010000197.1:0-14818 GCA_030407325.1 Camellia japonica
TGACACTCGCGCTATTTTCCGCGTCGCACTGTTTTGTGCAGTTTATCACTCGCGCTATTTTGCGTCGCACTGTTTTGTGCAGTTGACACTCGCGCTATTTTGCGCGTCGCACTGTTTTGTGCAGTTGACACTCGCGCTATTTTTCGCGTCGCACTGTTTTGTGCAGTTTATCACTCGTGCTATTTTCCCGTCGCACTGTTTTGTGCAGTTGACACTCGCGCTATTTTGCGCGTCGCACTGTTTTGTGCAGTTGACACTCGCGCTATTTTGCGCGTCGCACTGTTTTGTGCAGTTGACACTCGCGCTATTTTGCCCGTCGCACTGTTTTGTGCAGTTGACACTCGCGCTATTTTCCGCGTCGCACTGTTTTGTGCAGTTTATCACTCGCGCTATTTTGCCCGTCGCACTGTTTTGTGCAGTTGACACTGGCACTATTTTGCGCGTCGCACTGTTTTGTGCAGTTGACACTCGTGCTATTTTGCGCGTCGCACGGTTTTGTGCAGTTGACACTCGCGCTATTTTGCGCGTCGCACAGTTTTGTGCAGTTTATCACTCGCGCTATTTTACGCGTCGCACTGTTTTGTGCAGTTGACACTCGCGCAATTTTGCGCGTCGCACTGTTTTGTGCAGTTGACACTCGCGCTATTTTGCCCGTCGCACTGTTTTGTGCGGTTGACACTCGCGCTATTTTGCGCGTCGCACTGTTTTGTGCGTTGACACTCGCGCTATTTTGCACGTCGCACTGTTTTGTGCAGTTGACACTCGCGCTATTTTCCGCGTCGCACTGTTTTGTGCAGTTTATCACTCGCGCTATTTTGCCCGTCGCACTGTTTTGTGCAGTTGACACTCGCGCTATTTTGCGCGTCGCACTGTTTTGTGCAGTTGACACTCGCGCCATTTTTCGCGTCGCACTGTTTTGTGCAGTTTATCACTCGCGCCATTTTTCCCGTCGCACTGTTTTGTGCAGTTGACACTCGCGCTATTTTGCGCGTCGCACTGTTTTGTGCAGTTGACACTCGCGCTATTTTGCGCGTCGCACAGTTTTGTGCAGTTTATCAGTCGCGCTACTTTGCGCGTCGCACTATTTTGTGCAGTTGACACTCGCGCAATTTAGCGCATCGCACTGTTTTGTGCAGCTGACACTCGCGCTATTTTGCGCGTCGCACTGTTTTGGGCAGTTCACACTCGCGCTATTTTGCGCGTCGCACGGTTTTGTGCAGTTTATCGCTGGCGCTATTTTGCGCCTCGCACTGTTTTGTGCAGTTGACACTCGCGCTATTTTGCGCGTCGCACAGTTTTGTGCAGTTTGTCACTCGCGCTATTTTGCGCGTCGCACTGTTTTGTGTAGTTGACACTAGCGCTATTTTACGCGTCGCACTGTTTTGTTCAGTTTATCACTCGCGGTATTTTGCGCGTCGTACTGTTTTGGGCAGTTCACACTCGCGCTATTTTGCGCGTCGCACGGTTTTGTGCAGTTTATCACTGGCGCTATTTTGCGCCTCGCACTGTTTTGTGCAGTTCACACTCGCACTATTTTGCGCGTCGCACTGTTTGGTGCAGTTGACACTCGCGCTATTTTACACGTCGCACTGTTTTGTTCAGTTTATCACTCGCGCTATTTTGCGCGTCGTACTGTTTTGTGCAGTTGACACTCGCGCTATTTTGCGCGGCGCACTGTTTTGTGCAGTTGACACTCGCGCTATTTTGCGCCTTGCACTGTTTTGTGCAGTTTATCACTCGCGCTATTTTGCGCGTCGCACTCTTTTGTGCAGTTTATCACTCGCGCTATTTTGCGCCTCGCACTGTTTTGTGCAGTTGACACTCGCGTTATTTTGCCCGTCGCACTGTTTTGTGCAGTTGACACTCGCGCTATTTTGCGCGTCCCACTGTTTTGTGCAGTTGACACTCGCGCTATTTTGCGCGTCGCACAGTTTTGTGCAGTTTATCACTCGCGCTATTTTGCGCGTCGCACTGTTTTGTGTAGTTGACACTCGCGCTATTTTGCGCGTCGCACAGTTTTGTGCAGTTTATCACTCGTGCTATTTTGCGCCTCGCACTATTTTGTTTAGTTGACAATCGCGCTATTTTGCGCGTCGCACTGTTTTGTGCAGTTCACACTCGCGTTATTTTCCGCGTCGCACTGTTTTGTGCAATTTATCACTCGCGCTATTTTGCGCGTCGCACTGTTTTGTGCAGTTGACACTCGCGCTATTTTGCGCGTCGCACTGTTTTGTGCAGTTGACACTCGCGCTATTTTGCCCGTCGCACTGTTTTGTGCAGTTGACACTCGCGCTATTTTGCGCCTCGCACAGTTTTTTGCAGTTTATCACTCGCGCTATTTTGCGCGTCGCACTGTTTTGTGCAGTTTATCACTCGCGCTATTTTGCGCCTCGCACTGTTTTGTGCAGTTGACACTCGCGCTATTTTGCCCGTCGCACTGTTTTGTGCAGTTGACACTCGTGCTATTTTGCGCGTCGCACGGTTTTGTGCAGTTGACACTCGCGCTATTTTGCGCGTCGCACCGTTTTGTGCAGTTTATCACTCGCGCTATTTTACGCGTCGCACTGTTTTGTGCAGTTGACACTCGTGCTATTTTCCGCGTCGCACTGTTTTGTGCAGTTTATCACTCGCGCTATTTTGCCCGTCGCACTATTTTGTGCAGTTGACACTCGCGCTATTTTGCGCGGCGCACTGTTTTGTGCAGTTGACACTCGCGCTATTTTGCGCTTCGCACTGTTTTGTGCAGTTTATCACTCGCGCTATTTTGCGCGTCGCACTGTTTTGTGCAGTTTATCACTCGCGCTATTTTACGCCTCGCACTGTTTTGTGCAGTTGACACTCGCGTTATTTAGGCCGTCGCACTGTTTTGTGCAGTTGACACTCGCGCTATTTTGCGTGTCCCACTGTTTTGTGCAGTTGACACTCGCGCTATTTTGCCCGTCGCACAGTTTTGTGTAGTTTATCACTCGCGCTATTTTGCGCGTCGCACTGTTTTGTGCAGTTGACACTCGCGCTATTTTGCGCGTCGCACAGTTTTGTGCAGTTTATCACTCGCGCTATTTTGCGCGTCGCACTGTTTTGTGTAGTTGACACTCGCGCTATTTTGCGCGTCGCACAGTTTTGTGCAGTTTATCACTCGCGCTATTTTGCGCCTCGCACTGTTTCGTTCAGTTGACAATCGCGCTATTTTGCGCGTCGCACTGTTTTGTGCAGTTCACACTCGCGTTATTTTCCGCGTCGCACTGTTTTGCGCAATTTATCACTCGCGCTATTTTGCGCGTCGCACTGTTTTGTGCAGTTGACACTCGCGCTATTTTGCGCGTCGCACTGTTTTGTGCAGTTGACACTCGCGCTATTTTGCACGTCGCACTGTTTTGTGCAGTTGACACTCGCGCTATTTTGCGCCTCGCGCAGTTTTTTGCAGTTCATCACTGGCGTTATTTTGCGCGTCGCACTGTTTTGTGCGGTTTATCACTCGCGCTATTTTGCGCCTCGCACTGTTTTGCGCAGTTGACACTCGCGCTATTTTGCCCGTCGCACAGTTTTGTGCAGTTGACACTCGCGCTATTTTGCGCGTCGCACAGTTTTGTGCAGTTGACACTCGCGCTATTTTGCGCGTCGCACTGTTTTGTGCAGTTGACACTCGCGCAATTTAGCGCGTCGCACTGTTTTGTGCAGTTGACACTCGCGCTATTTTGCGCGTCGCACTGTTTTGGGCAGTTCACACTCGCGCTATTTTGCGCGTCGCACGGTTTTGTGCAGTTTATCACTGGCGCTATTTTGCGCCTCGCACTGTTTTGTGCAGTTCACACTCGCACTATTTTGCGCGTCGTACTGTTTTGTGCAGTTGACACTCGCGCTATTTTGCGCGGCGCACTATTTTGTGCAGTTTATCACTCGCGCTATTTTGCGCCTTGCACTGTTTTGTGCAGTTTATCACTCGCGCTATTTTGCGCGTCGCACTGTTTTGTGCAGTTTATCACTCGCGCTATTTTTGCGCCTCGCACTGTTTTGTGCAGTTGACACTCGCGTTATTTTGCCCGTCGCACTGTTTTCTGCAGTTGACACTCGCGCTATTTTGCGCGTCCCACTGTTTTGTCCAGTTGACACTCGCGCTATTTTGCCCGTCGCACAGTTTTGTGCTGTTTATCACTCGCGCTATTTTGCGCGTCGCACTGTTTTGTGCAGTTGACACTCGCGCTATTTTGCGCGTCGCACAGTTTTGTGCAGTTTATCACTCGCGCTATTTTGCGCGTCGCACTGTTTTGTGTAGTTAACACTCGCGCTATTTTGCGCGCCGCACAGTTTTGTGCAGTTTATCACTCGCGCTATTTTGCGCCTCGCACTGTTTTGTTCAGTTGACACTCGCGCTATTTTGCCCGTCGCACTGTTTTGTGCAGTTGACACTAGCGCTATTTTGCGCGTCGCACTGTTTTGTGCAGTTGACACTCGCGCTATTTTGTGCGTCCCACTGTTTTGTGCAGTTGACACTCGCGCTATTTTGCGCCTCGCATAGTTTTTTGTAGTTTATCACTCACACTATTTTGCGCGTCACACTGTTTTGTGCAGTTTATCACTCGCGCTATTTTGCGCCTCGCACTGTTTTGTGCAGTTGACACTCGCGCTATTTTGCCCGTCGCACTGTTTTGTGCAGTTGACACTCGCGCTATTTTGCGCGTCGCACTGTTTTGTGCAGTTGACACTCGCGCTATTTTGCACGTTGCACAGTTTTGTGCAGTTTATCACTCGCGCTATTTTGCGCGTCGCACTGTTTTGTGCAATTTATCACTCGCGCTATTTTGCGCGTCGCACTGTTTTGTGCAGTTGACACTCGCGCTATTTTGCACGTTGCACAGTTTTGTGCAGTTTATCACTCGCGCTATTTTGCGCGTCGCACAGTTTTTTGCAGTTTATCACTCACGCTATTTTGCGCCTCGCACTGTTTTGTGCAGTTGACACTCGCGCTATTTTGCGCGTCGCACTGTTTTGTGCAGTTGACACTCGCGCTATTTTACGCGTCGCACTGTTTTGTTCAGTTTATCACTCGCGCAATTTTGCGCGTCGTAGTGTTTTGTGCAGTTGACACTCGCGCTATTTTGCGCGGCGCACTGTTTTGTGCAGTTGACACTCGCGCTATTTTGCGCCTCGCACTGTTTTGTGCAGTTTATCACTCGCGCTATTTTGCGCGTCTGTAGACACCCCATTTTGACCGGCCCTAAAACTTGGGCATGTTATTTTGACCACCCTCACCAAAAAAAATGGCATTTGAGATTTGATAAAAAAGAATCAAAAAATAATAATAATAATACTAAATAAATAAAATAAAAAATGGTGTATCATGGGGAGGTTGTGGAGAAGTTTTGTTTAAAAGAAAAAAAGAGTGAGTGGGGAGGTTTGTTTAACTATCTCTCTCTCATTGACATACACCACTTGGATCTCTCTCTCGGTGGAGAAAAGAATGATGAAAAAATAACACAGCACTAGTCTTGGGTGGGTTTTGTTTAAGGGAAAAACAAAAAAGCTGAACACTCACAGGAGGGACACCCACTCATCATCCACTCAAGACATGCACTAACACTCTCTCTTCTCTCTTTAACATTGGACTCTCACACACACACCTACAGGGGAGAGGGAGAAGACCAGCCTCACGGCACCCATACACCATGCACACCACCACCCATGTACACCCACAAGACACCACCACCACTGATACACCTAGCACCAACACCACCTCAGCCATGCATTTTCCTCTCATAAATACACACCTCCCTCAACCATGCACACAGCAGCTCCCATGCACGGCACCCACCACCGTGGCCAACCCACATGCAACACACCCAGCAGCTCTTGAGATCCACTCTCCTACACCTCCCATGCACAACACCACCCACACGGCAACCCGGCACCACTGCCACCATTCATACATCTCTCACACACCACACGGCACACACCTACACATCTCTCACACACCCAGCAGCTTTTGAGATCCACTCTCCTATACCTCCCATGCACACCACCACTCCACACCATCACCATCACTCACGGCATACCGCAGTCCACCTCTCTCACGCAGCTCACCACCCACTGCTATAGCAGTCCACCTCTCTCACGCAGCTCACCACCCAGCAGCTCAAAACACACACCATACACATGGCTGATACACACACACACACAGCAGCTCACACACGCACCCATGCACACACGAGCTCTCTCTCACTCTGGACCCCTCTCTCTCTCTCTCTCTCTCTCTCTCTCTCTCTTAGTTTAGTTAATTAGAATTTAATTAATTAATCGGTGTCAATTACTTAGTGTAGTTTTTGTAATGAATTAATTAGAATTTAATTAATTAATTAGTGTAGTGAATTAATTAAGTCAGTAGAAATTTAGAATTACTGAATTGTGTAATTAAGTTATTCGTGTAATTAATTAGTTGAGTTACTTAGAATTTAATTAATTAATTAGAACTGTCAAATTACTTAATTAGTGTAGTTAATTAGTTAAGTCATTTAATTAATTATAATTAATTACTTAATTCCGTAGTATTATAGAATCAATTAATTCGTGTAGTTAATCAGATAACTCATTAGAATTTTATAATTGATTAATTAGAATTGTATAAATTAATTAATTAGTGTAGTTAATTAGTTAGTTCATTATAATTTTATATTTAATCAATTAGTGTAATTAATTAGTTAGTTCCACTTTGTAATAATTAGCTAGAATAACTAATTAGTTTAATTATTACTTAATCTCTCTCTCTGCAGCACACACGGGTTGCTCTCTCTCTTTGAGGAGGGCACCCACTCAATCTCTCTCTCTCTCTTGACAGGTACAACTCCGAAGTTACGAAGAGATAGTCACTCTTTCTCTCTCTACACTCTCAGGAAATTTCCAATAGTGATTTCCCTATAAGCCATGCTAGTCAGATTTCAAATACGTTCCTTGGTTTGCCGCTTGAATCTGGAAAATGTGAATCATATGATGTTGCGAAACCCAGGACATGCGAACAGGAGTGACATGTGCCAGTGATGAAGTTGTTTATTTTATGTTTATTGTGAGTGTTGTGAGGTTTTATTTTATTTTATTTTATTTTCTTCTCTCCTCTCTCCCTCATTCGAATCTGTAATAATTACTTCATTCGGACCCTCCTGCGTGAGGGCGCATTCATTCATTCGGACCCTCCTGCGCGAGGGCAGACAAATTTGTAATAAGTGTGCGTGTGTGTGTGCATGTCTTCCAACCCCACGTCTTTCTCCCTTTTATTTATCAGCTTATGATGGTTAGTTTAGAGGCATCATGTTTAATTTAGCATACTCATGTTTGCATCCACTTGTATTGCATGCACCAAGGCTCGGTTCATCATTCAATTCGCATTGTCGTTTCAATACTTCTCTGAATACATGCTTAGACCACATGCGATCAAATCATCTCATATGCCATATTAGTAGCCGAGTCTAGTAAATTGCATATCACATGTGTTGTATAGTTAGGAATCATGCATATTTTCTAACTTTTTTTGTAGCTTGTTCACGGGACGTCGGTAAATATGTGAGTTGTTATGCTTTAGCATCCCGCTTGTACATACTTTTCTTATTATGTTTAGCATCCTACCATGAGGCTAATTGCTTAAATGATAAACTGTTTGAATGCCTGTGGATGAAGGCTTGTTGCTTAAATTGGAATGATTCAACGAATGTATGTTTTAAGATTCACAAACCTGGCAAACTAAGCCCACCTAAGGGTGGCAAATTCAAACCTTTTTCGAGAAACAAACATGAAATTGAATTGTTCCAATTTGAGCAAACTAGTCTATACCTTGTATGCTTCACATAATAAATTTTAGGATTTATTAAATAATCAGAATAAGAACATATACTGTACATAAAAACCACATCATGATTAGTAGAGGCCGATCTTTGATCGGGTGAGTGGGGTGTTCAATTATTGACCTTCCCCTCTCATACCTAAGTTCCCGAACCAAGACACTTTGGTAACGACGGACTAATGGCCTTTGGCACGAGTCACGGGTTTCCTAAATTTCCCATAAATATTTAGGTGGCGACTCTGAAATCTGGCAAAGCAGTCCATTTTTGGCATTTGATTCAAACATCGATTTTCCAAAAACAATTGCCGGATTTGGACTCTTTTTGTGTTTCCACTGTTTCACATTGCACTTGTGAAATCAGATTCAGAACCAACACACAAGTGGAGTCCGAACTGTAAGGGCTATTTCATTCTTCCGAAAGGGGGCGCGAAAAGCCGAGCTACAGTTTCTGGCGACTCTGCTGGGGATTTAGAGAACTTGACTTGAACTTCATGATGTGAATTTTTATCTACATTTATATGTTCTTTGCATTGCATTTGCATTGGTGCGCTTAAGTCCCTGTGTTTGCCATCTGTTATTCCTGGACGGTTTGCCGGAGGCTTGCCTACAAAGCTTGCCAAAAGGCTGACCGGTCATGGGCTCTGTCAAGTTGGGAACACAACCCTTGGATCTGGATTACCGCTGTACCGCTTGATTCTCCTTTCACTTTTCGGTGTTAGGTGTGAGAGGTATATTAGGTAGTCTTGCTGAGGTACCCTTTGTGACTATTTGACCTAAGGCATATAGTACGCTCTAGTGACCATTCAAATTAGGACAGGATGCCACCCATTTGTAGGATGTTGTGAAGCCGCTTGTTTGAATAGTGAATCTTAGATCATTTCAAAAGATAGGACAGGATAACCCCACCCTCCATAGGGGTGTTTGTTCTCTTTCCTGCTATGTGTTCTGTGCAATTTATTGGATCTATACAGGGGTTCTCAAATTCGAATGAATGGTTCAGGTTGTTCAAGTTTAGCACCATTACTTCAAAAACAAAAAAAAAAAAAAAAATATAATAACAAAAAAAAAAAAAAAAAAAAAATTCGACCATCTCTGTGATTGGGGAGTGACCACCTGTTGATGCTTTATTTTGAATGTTGTGGATGGCCCACATGTTGACTGGCAATTTGAGAATGGTTTTATTCTGAGTTCTGAATTGAGTATTGAGTCTAAGTTTGATTCCACCAAGTTTGTAGAGTTATCAGGCTCGAGTCATTTTAGTGAGTCAAAGTCTGTTGATTTCAAGAGTGCTAAATCTAGACATTTATGTCCTGTCTAGATCTTCTTTGTCTTTTTCTTTTGAGTCTGTTGTCATTGCTGAGTCATAATCTCTTTCCCATAAACCAACAAAAAAAAAAAAAACAAAACAAAATGCCATAGAGTCTGCCTACTTCTCTGTGCCTTTAAATCATTGCATTGACCAAAGTTTTTCAAAACTTTTTCCAAAACTCTGATAAAAACAAAGAGGAAGAATTTTCTCGGGATTTGCATATTTTGATCAACTGAGAAGAAGAGAGGTGTACTAAGCCCTTGATGAATAAAATGATTTTTGTTAATGTGGGTACTGAGAAGGATCCTGGCTTGGTCCAAATTGGTTCTATCTTGTCTTCGTAAGAGTACGAGTGATTAGTCACTTTGTGAAAAGATTTCAAAAAAAACTGTTTTTGCGTGGTCCTACGAAAACATGCCTGGAATTGATTATACAGCATAGGGTCCCTCTTGACTCAAGGTCCGACCTCCTTAGCTCCTTAGCTTTCAAACCATGATTCGAAGTATTCAATGATCAACCAAAGTGTAAGACTTGTAAAGCCGAATTGGAAACAGCCCTTGAACTAGGGGCAATGATGTGATTCAAATGGAGACAGCCCTTCAACTAGGGGCAATAAGGTCGAATATGATTCAAATTGGAAATAGCCCTTGAACTAGGGGCCATGATGTGATTCAAATGGAGGCAGCCCTTCAACTAGGGGCAATAAGGTCGAATGTGATTCAGATTTGAAACAGCCCTTGAACTAGGGGCAAAAGTGTGAGGCTTGCATAGTTGAAATGGAGGCAACCCTTGAATTAGGGGCAAGAAGGTACCACCCTTGAGAGGCTCGCTGGGCTGAAAACCCGGAAGGGCGACCCAGGCAAAAGTTAGAGCGCAAAAATAAAAAATAAAAAAAAAAACAAAAAATGAAAAGCTCGCAAGGTTGAAAACCCGAAAGGGCGGCTTTGGCAAAAGTTAGAGCGTAAAAGGAGAGTGTCAATACTCGAGTGAACCTTAGCCAAAACTATGTAGGGCCTGTGATTTAGATTGGAAACAACCCTTGAACTAGGGGCAAGAAGGTCGGATGTGATTTAAGATTTGAAGCAGTCCTTGAACTAGGGGCAAAAGGTTGGATGTGATCAAAGAGTTAAAACTGAATCGTTTCCTAATGAAGACCGCCTAGAAAAGCAAAACCCAGAATGTGAGAGAATGAATTTTATTATTGAAGGATAGTCGAGCTCCTATCCACTACACTAGGGGCAACACTAGGGGCAAATGCAGACCCAATTAGCCTAGTCCCTACATCATCATATCTACTGGTCAAGTGTAGTAGTTGTTCTGATAGACGGCCTAGAAATTTCACACCCAATCAACATGGACAAAGTAAAATGAAAGTAACCCTTGAGAGGCTCGCTGGGCCGAAAACCTGGAAGGGCGACCCAGGCAAAAGTTAGAGCAGAAAAAAAAAAAAATGATAAAAAATATAGAAAAAAAAATATATGAAAAGATGATGAAACAAAAAGGAGAGTGTCAATACCCGAGTGAACCTTGACCCGAACTACGATGGCCTGATTCCTATCTTTGGGATACGTAGGTAGCTTCATCTTGAAGTTCGGCCCTAATAATTTTCAACTCATTCATTTTGTCCATGTTTGATTGGTGTATCTTTAGTCGACTTGGTTGTCCTACCCGTGTTTGATTGGTGTATTTTCATTCTGTTCAGTTCAGTTGGTTCGAGTCAACTTGATTCGGTTCGGTTCGGTTCGGTTCGACGGTTCGGTTCGGTCCAGCTTTACCTGGCTTCATTCGGTTCGGATTAGCTTGGTTCAAATCGGCTCGGTCCGGTTATCCCCTTTGATTATCTGGTTTGGGACTATGCACCCCAATTGTTGATTCCATATTAGTTGAGTAGTGGCCATTTGCAAAAATCGATTTTGATTAATTTGAATGAAGCTGACTAATTTTTCTCGAAAATTGTTCCATTTTTGCAAACCTTGGACCATTCTTTGGATTTGAAAAGGGAAAATTTTCAGTGCTCACAATGTAGCTTACATGAGATGAACCAGAAAATGGAATAAGTAGGCTAATCTAACTCTCATGTTGATCAAAACATTTTTACAAAAAAATCAAAAAAAAAAAAAAAAAAAAAACTTCAAGGTAATGAATTAGGGGCATAGTCGAGTCAGTGATTCTATCTTCTCCCCCACTCGAGTCAATTCGTCAATGTATATCAGTGTGTCTTTATACCAGTCAGTGTATTTATACCAATTAGGGTATTTATACCAGTCAGTGTATATAAGTTTGTTCCTTTCATACCAGTCAGTATATTTATACCAATCGGTGTATTTATACCAATCAGTGTATAGAAGTGTGTTTGGATTATTTTGGCTTTGTTTTTCTCATGTTGAGTCCATTTTATTTTTATTCAGGTCAGTATGGATCAATGGCCAATTCAGAGTTCAAATTTCAATCAATCTCAAATTCAATCAAACAAATTGTTTTCAAACTCAAAGTGATATGCCAGTCACACCATTGAGATACAAAACTGAAACTTTTTATACAGTCAGGGGAGGACATCCCCGATTACAGAGACTCCAAAAAAAAAAAAAAAAAAAAAAAAAGAAAAAAAAAAGAAAAAAAAAAACATATATACAAAAAAAAAAAAAAAAAAAACCACAAAAAGAAATACAAAACAAACAAACCCAGAAAAAAATATATATACAAAGGCCATAAAAAGAAATATAAAAAAAAAAAAAAAATGGTGGAGAACAACCTCCCTCCAGAAAAAGAAATAAAAAAAAAAACAAAAAACAAAAAAAGCAGATCATTGTTCTTCTTCTTCTTCTTCGCAGATGCCGACCACATGCCAGCTTCATTTACTCGGCTCCTCCGTCGCCGAGCTCTTCCTCTTTTTGTCATCAGCCTTCGAAGGCCCCACCTCAGTGTTTCAACAAAAGAGTTAACTTTTCGCCGACCATCAAAGGAAAAATACGCCGGCACTCCGAACTGGTCTATACAAGTGGCCTGTCGTTTTACCTCTTTACTCTCCATGGAGGTAGTCTTCCGTTTCAGTTCTTTCTTCTCTGCCTTCAGCATACAAATCTCCGCTCGTGCATCCTTGTACATCTGCTGAAGCAGATTGAGTTGGGCATTAACCCGATGTAGCTCACTCGTCCTGTTTTGCAGACGGTGAGACAGGTTAGTCACCGCGGCCACTGTTTCCATACACGACTTCAGCGTGAGGTGGTTAGCATCAATATCAGTTTGAGCAGCCATCACTTGCTCAATTGTTAGGGTGGGAAGACTGGGATGAGTGAGAGCAGGGGCACTTGGCCCAGAGGAGCTTGATGGATCATTAAGATCCGGAAAGAGAGAGAAGTGGCGAGACGAAGCCATGTGTAAGAGCAGAGAAGGCAGAAATGGCAGAAAAGAAGGGAGGCACAGAGGAATGGCAGAAAATAGATGAGGAAAAATAGAAGAGGAAAAGAAGAAGGCGGAGGAAGATGGAAGAACAAGAAGAAGGTGGACGAAGCTGGAAGAGTAATGGAGAAGGAGAAGAAGAAGAGTAATGGAAAAGGAGAAGAAGAAAAGAATGGTTAAGAAGAAGAAGAGATACGAAGGAGAAGAAGAAGACGAGAGAGAAAGACAAGAGAGGGAGAGGGTTGAGGCAGGCTTGCAAACCGAGGGGGCTGCTTTTGTCGGCCAATCGACACAAAAGCAGAGCCCACGTGTCAAACGCGGCAAGAGACGCGGGAGAGTTGTGAATTGATATATGTATATATATTGTATAGCTATGTAATATAGATATTTGTTTGAGCATTTTGGTCATATGAGTGGCTTGGGTTCAGTGGTGTGGCTCCATGGTTAAAAGCTGAAAGGCTGAGCCCGAGGTCAGGGGTTCGAACCCCACATTCTTTGTTTTGTTTTTGGTTTTGGTTTTGATGTATATATGTTTTGTCCACCTGTATATATATATATATATATTTGTTTGAATTGTTTCTGTCACACGAGTGGCTTGGGTTTAATGGTTAGGCCCAGTGGATGAAGGATTGAGAGGCTGAGCCTGAGGTCAGGGGTTCGAACCCCACATCAAGTGTTTCTTTTGTTTTGGTTTTGGTTTTATGTATATATATGTCTTGTATAGTATATATATATATTATATATATATTTGTTTGTATATTTTGTCACAAGAGTGACGTGGCTCAGTGGTTGAGGACTCGGAGACCAGGCCTGAGGTCAGGGGTTCGAAACCCCGCATTCCATGTCCATCAATTTTGTGATTTTCTTTTCTTTTTTTTGTGTTTTGCATACGTGTCGTGTCTCATATATGTATATATATGTCTTTGCCCAGCCCATCTAGTCATAAGAGTGGAGTGGCTCAGTGGTTGAGTACTCAGAGGCCAAGCTTGAGGTCAGGGGTTCAACACCCCGTATCTATGCATTTTGTGATTTTCTTTTCTTTTTGCGTGTTTTGCGTGCGTGTGCTGACGTCAGCAAACGGAATATGCCTTCTCCGTAACGGCATCTTCCCGCTGACGGTTGCAAACGGAATATTCTCCATCTGTGTATATACTGTATATGTTTGTGTATAGGTCCGTATATGTCTGTGTCGTATATACCTGTATATATACTGTATATATCTCTGTGTATATGTCTGTAAATATCTGTGTGCACTTATATGTAAATAGCTGTGTATTATAATAATCAGGAAGAAAAGGGCCATCTGTGACTTCTACATGTAGAGCTTACCCCTTGTCAAAAAAAAAAAAAAAAAACCAACATATATACAAAAAAAAAAAATACAAAAAAAACAAAATATACAAAAAAAAAAACCCAGAATAATCAGGAAGAAAAGGGGAATCCCCTTGTCAGCAAGAAATCATTTTACCATACCTTCTACATACCTTCTTCCATTCGCGTAAGACGCGTTTGGGCTTCGAATTTACCTTCGCTCCTTTCATGTGAATGATGCTAGATTTGATGTTTATCTAGTTAAAACCTTCCCCCTTTCCTCTCGTGTAAAACACGTTTGGATTGCAAATCGGTTAAAAACAGCAGGTGCACATGTCTGTTTACACCACGCTACCTCCTCTCGCGTATGACAGACGCGTTTGGATCTCAAATACTCCTCTCGCGTATGACAGACGCGTTTGGATCTCAAATACTCCTCTCGCGCATGACAGGCGCGTTTGGATCTCAAATACTCCCCTCGCGCATCACAGGCGCGTTTGGATCTCAAATACTCCCCTCGCGCATGACAGGCGCGTTTGGATCTCAAATACTCCCCTCGCGCATCACAGGCGCGTTTGGATCTCAAATACTCCCCTCGCGCATCACAGGCGCGTTTGGATCTCAAATACTCCCCTCGCGCATCACAGGCGCGTTTGGATCTCAAATACTCCCCTCGCGCATGACAGGCGCGTTTGGATCTCAAATACTCCCCTCGCGCATGACAGGCGCGTTTGGATCTCAAATACTCCCCTCGCGCATGACAGGCGCGTTTGGATCTCAAATACTCCCCTCGCGCATGACAGGCACGTTTGGATCTCAAATACTCCCCTCGCGCATGACAGGCGCGTTTGGATCTCAAATACTCCCCTCGCGCATGACAGGCGCGTTAGGATCTCAAATACTCCCCTCGCGTATGACAGGCGCGTTTGGATCTCACTTTACTCCTCTCGCGTACCTAACACGCGTTTGGATCT
>JAPPVO010000198.1:0-51178 GCA_030407325.1 Camellia japonica
CATGCCAACTATAAACGCAATATCCGGACGCGTACATACTTAAGCATACATTAGACTCCCTACAATCGAGGCATAAGGAATCTTCTGCATTTCTTGAATTTCAAGACTGTTCTTCGGGCATTGGCTGAGACTAAACTTGTCTCCCTTAGCAACCGGGGTTTCACCTGATTTACAATTTTGCATGCCAAATCTATTGAGTATTTTTTCGATATAGCTCCTTTGTGATAATCCCAGAATACCCGAGAACGATCTCGGTGTATTTCGATTCCTAATACAAAGGAAGCATCACCAAGATCTTTCATTTCAAAATTCTTAGATAGAAATCTCTTGGTGTCATGCAATAAGTTTATATCGTTTATGGCAAGCAATATGTCGTCAACATATAAAACCAAAAATATGTGTTTACTCCCACTGAACTTGTGATACACACATTCATCAACAACATTAGTTTCAAAACCATACGAAGTGAGAACTTGATGAAATTTGAAGTACCACTGACGAGAAGCTTGTTTGAGTCCATAGATGGATTTAGTCAATTTGCAAACCATATTCTTTGGGTCTCCTGACACAAAGTTTTCTGGCTGCACCATATAAATTGTTTCTTTAATGTTACCATTAAGAAAAGCTGTTTTGACATCCATCTGATGCAACTCAAGATCAAAATATGCAACAAGCGCCATAATTGTCCTAAAAGAATCTTTCGAAGAAACTGGAGAGAAAGTTTCTTTAAAGTCAATTCCTTCTTTTTGAGTAAAGCCTTTGGCTACAAGACGTGCCTTATACCTCTCCACATTACCATTCATTACCATTTGAATCCCTTTTGGTTTTAAATATCCATTTACAACCTACGGGCTTCGCACCAACTGGTAATGAGACAAGTTCCCAAACTTTATTGTCTTGCATAGACTTATATTCTTCATTCATGGCTTCTACCCACTTATGAGAGTTGGAACTTTCCATGGCTTGACGAAAGTTGATTGGATCATCTTTCGACATTCCATTTTCTACCTCATGTTCCTGGAGATATACAATATAATCATCTGAAAGTGCAAATCTTCTTTCTCTTGTGGATCGCCTTAATGGCACAAATTGTTTGGATACCCTCAAGTTATGATAACAAATTTCTGAGCTCACTAAAGTTAAGCACATTTTTCAGGATACATATGTGGTCCAGTGGGAGATTGTTAGATAATGTCTCAATGGGACCACATAATTAAATGTGGTGTTATCATTTATAAGAAGCCTACAATTTAAGTGATTCAATTTAGTTAATAGGCTTAAGGGTATATGTGTTATGGACCTAATGTGTAGATACTAGTTGTATAATTTCTATTTCTATGAGAGGCAGAAATAGAAATTAAAACATATTGGTTAAAGTTGGTTTTCATTCCTTTTGAACTTCCACAACCTTTCAGTTTTGAAAACCAATAAATAGAAATTAAAACCAATAATGGTTAAAGTTGGTTTTCATTCCTTTTGAACTTGCACAACCTTTCAGTTTTGAAAACCAATTACAACCTTTAAAAGGTTATGGTCCCTATTCCTTCCCAAGTGGAAAAAAGAACACTGCCATCTTTCTAAATCCTCTCAAGGAGAAACATAAGGCACCAAAGGGGAAAGGATTAGAAGGCAATAACATAATCAATAATAAAGAGTTTATTGATAATCACGCTTCCGTTTAACCGTTCATCAATGGATTCAAGTATGTCATTTTGTCTTGATTTCTTGATAATACACATGGTAAATGATCCGAAGTGTAAGGTTTATATTCTGAAATTTATGTTTACAATAAGTTACCAAACAGATAATCTCTAAATAAATTAATTTAATGACAACATCTCAAGATACCTAGCACAACATTAATACCAAGCCTTTGGGTAGTGATATTAACTGTAAGTGGTATTCTTGTTGTAATGATCAAACATTGACAATAAGTTATGTCAAATAACAAATCTATCTTTTGATGGATTTATTATTCACATTAGGTTTTCTTGACAATTGGCACATGTTTATCACCACAAAATGTGTGTGTAATTCTGCCAAGTTTTAATCATGTCTTTGGACCGATAAATACCCGCATGAAATACACAGACATGAACATCAAAACATTCCATATAAAACAATCTAGACAAGAGAGATCACTTTTGTGATATCTTCTTTGAATTGACTTATATTGAGAATGTTAGAAAATTAAATTTCTGTAGACGTTGTATGAAATTACATTAAATTTAAAGATTTCCAAATTTGTGACCCCGTATATGTTATATAATCTGCAGCAATCCCAATTATATACATACATATATAAATAGAATTGACGGGTCCAAAAACAAATAGTTTTTTTTTTTTTATGATGTTCAAAATTAAACTGATCAAATCGCAAGATATATCTATATATATATAAATACATGATGTTCATCCATTTGAGAGAAAAAAAAAAAAAAAACTGCCCACGAATCATTTTACAATTCCAGAAAACAGATTGCCATTTTCACAGAACAAAACAGGAAAAATAGAATTTACATCCATAAGAAAATTCAGAATCTGATTCCAGGAAACTAAATAGAATGAATAAAGCATATCAATTCTGATAAGACACATGATATGCTGGCTCTGATACCAATTGTAAACATAAATTTCATAATATAAACCTTACACTTCGGATCATTTACCATGTGTATTATCAAGAAATCAAGACAAAATGACATACCTGAATCCATTGATAAACGGTTAAACGAAAGCGTGATTATCAATAAACTCTTTGTTATTGATTATGTTATTGCCTTCTAATCCTTTCCCCTTTGGTGCCTTATGTTTCTCCTTGAGAGGATTTAGAAAGATGGCAGTGTTCTTTTTTCCACTTGGGAAGGAATAGGGACCATAACCTTTTAAAGGTTGTAATTGGTTTTCAAAACTGAAAGGTTGTGGAAGTTCAAAAGGAATGAAAACCAACTTTTACCATTATTGGTTTTAATTTCTATTTATTGGTTTTCAAAACTGAAAGGTTGTGGAAGTTCAAAAGGAATGAAAACCAACTTTAACCAATATGTTTTAATTTCTATTTCTGCCTCTCATAGAAATAGAAATTATACAACTAGTATCTACACATTAGGTCCATAACACATATACCCTTAAGCCTATTAACTAAATTGAATCACTTAAATTGTAGGCTTCTTATAAATGATAACATCACATTTAATTATGTGGTCCCATTGAGACATTATCTAACAATGTATTCTTACACCAATAGTATGCAAATAATATGAAATAGTGAGTTCAAAATGAACTATTAAACAAAATTGTGTAATTTTGCAATTAATTTCATACCTTCAATTGTATTACAGGTACGGATTATGAAAAATTGAAGTGGGAAGTTGATAGAAAAATATTTGTGTAATACTATATATTTAAATGGCATGTTTATTATTTATTGTTTAAGTAAGATTTTGCTCTCAACAATCTAACTATAAATTAATATTTATATTTATAAAAAAATTTATTTATCATTTAAATTCTGCAGCCGAGTATACATTCATTTATTGCTTAGTTGTATTTTGGATACAAATCAATTTACTAATACAAATCTTCATACTTTGTATATATATCACATACAAATTTAAGATACAAGCATAATTACAGTACTAACAGTTGATGAAAAATTATGTGCCACATGCAACGCACGTGCCCAACTACTAATTAATAATAAAAATGTATCCTTTAGATTTATTTACAATATAAATTGTTTCTATAATTTTGAAAATTATGTCATGTTCATTTAAATTTAAAATCATATAACAAATAACTTCTTTTATTAATGAATCATTATATTAATTAACATTTTTAATGATATTAGAAATATATTTCAATTAATAATTATGATAATTTTATTGTCATATAAAAGAATAGTTAGATTTTTTTTTTTTTTTTTTATGCGCTAATTTTGTTAAATAAAAAATTCTAACAAATAAATATTTGTAATTTGTAGAATCATAGGGAATAATCTATACTTTAAATCAAAATTAAAGTTTGTATTTATAATTTATCCTAATAATAGTTTATTATATTATTACAAAGTCTACTACGCCCACCGTTTTCTGTCTGAAGAGAAAATTGCATGGTTTTGATCTTCATTTACTCAACTATTAAGAAGCACCAAACTGGGGATTGTCACTAAACAAATAATTGATGCCGCAATACGTTTCGATCAAAAGAAATTAAATGTATTTTAAGTATTATCTATAGTTAATTATATTTTATTTACAAAAAATATTAATTACGCTTCTGTCAAAATATTTCATGAAATTTTAAACAAATCCGCATATAGTGGGGCTTTTTTAAAAAAATAAAAAATAAAAAATAAAAAATTGAGGGCCAGAGCCTTTGATTCTTCTTTATGTCATTGAGTACACATACTTTTAAAAGCTTATTTAGGGAACAAGTAGGGGTTACTAGAGGGGGCGAGCAAAACAGTAATGAATAAAAAATTATTTTTAAAACGATAATCGGTGAAAACTTTACATTTATAAGGTCATTATTTGGTCAAATGTTTAATCTCTTTTGGTGACAAGTTCACATTTATGAGGACATATGTAATTTGGTCAAAAGTTGATGCTTTTGCACTACTCTCTCTCTTTATTGATGTTTGTCTATACATTTCGATTTTATTAATAATTTTTTTTTTATTGATAAAAAAAAGGACACATGCGGTAAAATCGTCAAAAAAAAAATAGTTGGAAAAGTCACTAGTGACTAGTATCAATATGTTTGTCTATACATTTCGATTTTATTAATAATTTTTTTTTTATTGATAAAAAAAAGGACACATGCGGTAAAATCGTCAAAAAAAAAATAGTTGGAAAAGTCACTAGTGACTAGTATCAATAAAGTGGATAAATAAATGATACGTGTATAGATAGGTGATATTTAAACAAATAGACAAATATGTAAATTTTTTGATAGAAACGTATCCTCACTACAACATATAAGAATTTTAGAGACTAAATATTTTGATCTCTAAAAGTGAAAATTTTATTACAAAAGATATTTAGGAACTAATTTTCATCGTCATGAGAACAATCACTAAAAGATCGTCCTGAAATGTCAAAAATAAGACTTTGAGTGACAAAATTTTGAAAATGTCACTAATAAATAAACTTTTAGAGACAAAATAATTTGGTTTCAAAATAATTTATTTTTTGAGACAAAAAATTTGGTCCTAAAAGGATAATAATTCATCATTAATGTCCAATTTTTGTTACTAAAAATATAATAACGATACTCTTCACAGCAAAATTTTTTATTCCCTAAAAAATAATTTTATTTTCAAATTTTAACCTCTAAAACCTTAATTTTTTGTAGTGTGTTTTGGATAAATAATGTTCTTTTAGCCTAAAAAAAATTAAGTTGTCCCAATAAGTGAACTTTTTACTTGAATGTCCTTAAAATAAGTAAAAATAAGTAAATAATACTTTACTTATTTTATTTATTTAATTTTTCCTATTAAGTATATTTTACAAATAGTCACATGTTTTATATAAAAAAAAAAAAAGAACACCAAATAAGTTTTTATTTCAAGTTTTTAAATTCTTTTTTGTATATATATATAGACAAATTATAATAAAATCTCTCTCATTTTGTTCCTGAAATTCAAAACGCAATCATTAATCACCTACAACTATTATCTTGGTCAGTCCGGTTACATAGCTCGAAATTCTCGAGACTCGACTGGCTTAAAAATCAAAACGACGTTATTTTGATTTTTTCTTTTCTTTTCTTCTTCCTCCCCTCTCTTCTCCATTTCCCTCTGCTCTGCTCTTCGGAAAAATTAAAATCAAAATCTTAATCTAAATCAAAAAATCAAAATTCACAAATCTACACAAATCTATCAAATCCATACAAATCAAAAGAATTAAAAAAAATAATAAAACTAAGAATAGAGGAAATAGGAGAGAAGAACAGATCAAAAAAAATATCAAAAATCTATACAAATGAGAGACTAACAGAGGAAGAATGGGAGAAGAACAGATAGAACAGAGAAGAAGAAGTACAGGTCACAGATCTATGTACAAACCCTCTATCACCGTCACCCCTCGCCATCACTGTTGCTCATCGTTGCAAACAATCCATCACCGTCGCAAACCCTCACCATCACCGTTGCTCTGTGTGTGTACATAGATCTGTGTATACATACACACATACATCTGTGTGTATACACAGCCCTCCTTCCAGCCCATTGTCTCTCATCCTTCATCTTCTCTCTTTCTTCTTCCTTCCTCTCTCTTCTCTCTTCCCTCTTCTCTGTTCTCTCTTCCTTCTTCTCTGTTCTGTCTTCCATTTTTTCTCTCTTTTAAGAGAGAAAAGAGAGAAAAAAAAAAAATTCAAAAACGACTTCATTTTTGAAATTCGGGGCAGTCCTCGAAAATTTCGAGCTCCCAAGCTTTATTCTATCTTGGTACACTTCTTAGGATTTTGTTCTAGAATTTAAACAGAATCAAGTTATATATTAAACATATGACACACTTTTTGATTTTTTTGAACAATAATACCTATTATTGATTTTTTTAAGATAATAATAATTTTATATCTAGTGATTCTATTTGCAATTTGTCTCTCTTATCTTAGTATCAAAGTGTAAACAGGAGATAAAGGCATTATTGTTATAAAAATTTAATAAATATGTCATGTGTTTTATATATAATTTGATTTTATATAAATCATAGTTAACAATATGGGTAAATGGTAATAAAATAATGCTTTGAGATGACTACATGTTAAAGAGTTAAAACGTGAATAAATTATAATTCAAAAAAAATTACTATAATTTATTCAAAAAAAAAAATTATAAAAATGGACGTTATCAAAACCATAACAAAATGAAATCAATAGATAATGGCCCTGTTTGGTAGAGCTGTGAGAAAGTACTTATAACTTATGCGTAAACAGCTTATAGCTTATAACTATGAACATAAGTTGATTTCTGACTTATAAATTAAGCATCTCCTGCCCTACTCAAAGAATAAGCTGATTTCTGACTTCCAAAAAGTTATAAGCTATAAGCTATAAGGTAAATTAAACACATCAAAATAGCTTAAATTAAGTTGAAAGCTGAAATAAGCAGCTTTTAAGCTGCACCAAACAGGCACAATATTTCAATAAGAGAATTGAGTGGTTTTGACCCAAAATAGTAAAGGACAAAATGATTGGCTTGTCGAAATGTTCATCTGCCTGTCTGAGATTATAAGTTTCAAAACACTACTGCTAGTTTGGCAATACACCATTGTATGTATATAATATATTAAACGAAGGGTAAACACACACACACACACATATATATATATATATATATGTAGAGAGAGAGAGAGGAATGGTAGGGCATGTGAAACGAGGACTTCACTTCAGCATGAACCTTACTAGTCAAGAAAGAGGGCTTAGTGGGCAACATGCACGGTCCATCTCCGTCTCCATCTCCATTACCAGTGACCCTTCCACCTATCTAATTTTGTTTGTGTAGGATAGTAGCTTTATCAATATTAATGTGCCAATATATTATTATAAAAAGAAAAAAATTGCCATAAAAAAGTTATGCAGTGACCCTTCCACCTATCTAATTTTGTTTGTGTAGGATAGTAGCTTCATCAATATTAATGTGGCAATATATTATTATAAAAAGAAAAAAATTGCTAGAAAAAAGTTATGATTATCTTTTAAAAGTAAACAATCAATAAGTTTTAATAATTACATTTAATTCTTTTTAAGTATTATTGAAAGTTAGTTCTAATAAAATTATCGTTAAAAATAATTTTTTGTAACGATTTTTTTTTATATTCGTGATTTTTTATAAATTATCGTAAAAAATTACAATTAGTAACGTGAAAAATCTAAAAACCTAAGATATTGATTTGTGATTTTGTTTTAATTTTAAATAATGAATGACAATCCAAATCAAACAATCAAAAATAAATCGACACAACGATTTAACGTGAAAAAATCACAATTGAAGTGTCTCCAATTGTGATAAAAAAGTAACGGGCCAAAACTACAAAACAATCTACTAGAAAGACAAAAAAGAATTACACAAGTGTACTCTCAATTACTTAACGAATCTACGCCCAAATTGGACCGACCTCAATGTACCTCTTCCAACACCGTCTTCACCTCGGAATTGTCTTGTCCAACGTTAAATCCACAATGCTGATATAGAATCCACGACGATGAGACACTCTGGAATCCACCAAAACTTCAAGCTCAAGTTCTCCGGAATCCACCGAAGAATAACTCTCTCTTTTGTGAATAAAAGAAAACAAACAAACCCTTGATGATGTTGATATGAAGTTCACAGATCCATTGATCACTCTTAAATCATCAAGAAAATACTCATAAAACACCCTCCAATAGAAAACACTTTGTACCTTGTTCCTTTCTAAAAATCTGGACAACGCAAACCCTAGAAACGACGAACAACGTACTTTATAGAAAACAGGATCTGAAGGTATAAAAGGCAGAAGAAAATGTTGGATTAGGGTTTTAAAATTTTCCAAAGGATATGAGGGGTTAGGGTTTGAAAAGAAGGGTTTCAAGTTTCAAGAATATTTCTCATGATGGTTCTCTTCCTCTACCTCTTCCCACTCCTCTATGAGTGGCTAGTTCTTTTATTTCTAGAATTTTGATGAAACCCTAGCCAAGTAAATAAAGTTTTCGTTTTTATTTTTGATTATGTAATGGTTTGAACAAATTGTATTGTATTCAAGAAATTTTTAAATATATTTTTCATTATTTCTTCAAATATTCTTTTTGCATTTCATCAAAAGAGAATGTGAAGAAGAAGAATTCTATAACAGAATATTTTACAATCTTCTATAATACATAAAAAGTGAAGAAAAATATTTGACAAAGTTAGATATGAAAACAGATTGATAACTCAAAATAGCGACTTAACCGAATGATAAAGTTTGTTGTTGGCATCTCTAATAAAGCGAGTTCGAGTCACGAAAACAGTCTCTTCAAAAATTGGGGTAAAGTTGCAATCATCTTATTCTCCTCAGACTCCATTAAAGTTAAATTTATTTTTACAACTAGTTGGTTTTCTTAAATTATTGTAATATTTAAATGTTTATTTCCTAATTTATTTTTCTTAGTCTATTTGATTCAATACTACTTTTTTATTTTTATTTTTATTATCTATTTATTCATTTGGATCACATAAATTGGTATTTAAACAACAAATTTACAATAAAATAGGCCATGCAATACAAAACAAGGCTTACGAATTGGATGGGATTCGGATCGAGATTCTACGATTCTATAAGATCCAAATTACCAAAATCAAAAGATCCTATCAATAAGAGATTTTTACATAATCCGGATCAATTGTTCCTAAATAGATCATAAGATCGTAGGATCCTAAGATTCATATCAAAATTCTGATAACCATGGTGGGAATATGCATTAGACCTAGAATGATCAATTGATCACCCAGAAAAAATAATTTGTAGAAAGAATTTATGATTACGTAAATTTCAAAACATAACCTTAGAAAAGAGAAAAATAAAATTATTATAGTCTCTCTTTTATTAAAAATAAAAAAGTAAATTGGAATTTATTTTTTTATTTTGTTGGCAAAGAAACAAATTTTATTGATGAAAAATAGGGTACAAACAAAATATAGAGGATAGCATCAACAAAAGAAGATTGCAAAGGGCATCAAAGCAAAATTATTCCATCCAAGAAAAAATTGGAGGGATTCCCACCCACAATCAAAACAAGAGACGAAACAAAAGAAAGAAGACAGCAGCTCCCAAAACAAATTAGTTAAACGTGGAAAAATTGGCCCGACTACATTAGTTTTATGGGCGCTGTCAATCAAATATTTGTCAATCTAGGAATAGATTATTTTAGTTAGTTATTTAATTTTTTTTGCTATTTTAGTCTAGTTAGGAAAGTTGTGTTTAAGATGATAGTTATGAGTGGTTTGGGATGATCTAAATAAATGTATTTTTGAGTTTTTATTAAGAGAAATGTTAGGAATCATGAAAAAATTTTCATGAAAATGATCATAAAAAATTTGTGATCCTTAGATTACCTTGATTAGTGTGTGGTACTTTATTATAAGTGTAATCCAAATGTTACAAATCTTTCATGACCATTTTCATGAAAGACTTTTCATGATACCTAGCATTGCTGTTTTATTAAATATGGGTTGGGTATGGGTTGGATTTGAAGTAATATGGTAGAGGTGATGTGACTTAAATAGAATAGTGACTTTTTGAATTTTTAAGGTTATGACAAACAAGGCCTTAATTATTTTTTTTTATTTTTACAGTTGATTTGATGGTTGTGAGAAAATAAAAATGATTATGAATTGAATGTAATATTTTATTTTGTAATTTTAGTCTAGTTGAAAAGTTGTGTTTGAGATGATAGTTAACTTTTTATTTTTATTTTTATAGTTGATTTGATGGTTGTGAGGGGAAAAAAATGATTATGAATTGAATATAATATTTTATCTTATTTTTTATTTTAGCATATTTTATTTTTATTGGTCATTTTAGCTAAATAGCCTCTAACCAAACACTCCCATAGTATAAAAATGTGACTATTGTAACATTATTGAGTTACATTACAAAAAGCTTGAGTTACATGTTACTCTAACAATATTATTGAGTTACATGTTATTCTGATAATATTGTTTAAAAAATATATATATATATATATATATATTACTTGTCTTTACTCAATTATACGCATCATCTTTAAGTAGTTTATAAAGCAAAATAAATTAGATTATCTTTTTCACCAAATAAAAATCTAATAGAATCCAATAGAAGGATTTTCGTTAAATTTTCTTCTTTTTTTTTATTATATCGAACCACTCGGTCACTTCTAACCCGGCATTTGTGTCGAGTACAATGGTTAAGAAAAATTGCATCCCAGAATTACATTTTTATTTGTACATATGATTACTAAAAAGGACTAAAACCCTAAATTTCAAAATCTTTTCTTTGTCCACATATCCTTTACACCATTGTTGATGTCAAGTCCACTACTCTACCTACTTCCCGCACTCGACGCCACCGCCACCATCCACCCTTTTCCCATATTCTCTGCTCACCGTCCTTGAATCATCTCTCCTTACTCGACCACCCACCCACCATAGCCCCTCTCCCTTTCTCAGTTTCCTACCCTGGCCTCTCACCCCTTTCCAAGCATCATATGCAACCCTCTATCTTCATTCTTGAAAATTCTAAGAACTCCAAAGGTATTGATTTTTTATTATGATTCAACTTTAAATAATTAATAGCAATTCTAATCAAACAATTAATAATAAATCAGCACAACCATTTAATATTTAAAATAAATAAATAAATAAAATCAGAATTGGATTCCTCCAATTGTGATAAAAAATCACGAGCCAAAACCACAAAACAATCTACTAAGAACACAAAAAAGAATTACACAAAAAAACTCTCAATTACCTAGTGTATTCACGCTCGAATTAAACCAAAACCGATGTCTCTTTCACCACCATCTTCAACTCGGAATTGCTTTGCCCAACTGTAACATACCGGGGGGTACCCGCGCGCATTAACAATTCGGACCCTCGGTATCTTTAATCTAGTCTCACGAGTGCAATGTAAAATGTAAATAAGAGTCTAGATTTGACAACTTTTATGAAAAAAAATTTTATTGCAAAAGTTTTTGCCAAAAATGGATTACATCACCAGATCTCAGAGTCGCCACCTAATATTTTTGGGAGATTAGGAAACCCATGACTCGTGCTAAAGTCACTATTCGTCATAACCAAAGTTGCTTGGCTCGGAACTTTAAGTATAAGAGGGAAATGTCATTAATTGAGCACCCTCGCTCACCCGATCAAAGATCGCCCTCTACTAAACCATAATATGAATTTTATTTACTTTACATGTTCATATTCTGGTTATTTAACAAATGCTAAAATTTCTATGTGAAGCAAGCAAGTATAAATTGTGTCATTTATTTTGAAACAATTTGATTTTATGTATTTTTTAAAGCATTTTAAACAATTCGATGGTAATTTAAGTTTGCGACACAAAAATCAATTTTGTTCCAAATTGAACAGCACAACCTCCATCCACAGGCATTCATGGAGATACATCAAATAAGCACATAACCGCATGGTAGGATACTAAACATAGTAAAAAAAAACACACACAAATGGGATACTAAAGCATAAAAGCTTACATATTTACCGACGTCCTACAAACAATTACAAAATAAGGTTAGTAAAACATGCATGATCCTATATACAAGATTCTAATGTGATTCATTCACGATATGCAACTAGTGATTCATCTTCTAAAATATGACACGTGATTCATATCAAGAACATGCAGTTGCGTACAAAATCACGTAATAATCGATTAAACCTACAAATACAAATTTAGCCAAATCAAAATGCATGAAACATGGTTGTAAAGCATAGATATGATGATAAAAATATATATATACTACATATGTACAGATAGGGAAAGCGAGTAAAAGAATGTGATAGAAAGAAGAGGGGCAGGGAATTATCACAACATTTGAATATTACAAATTCGAATAAGGGGAAAAAGAAATAAAATATTACAACAAGATATATCTTTACAGATTTCTCTTAAATTAAAGAAAAACAAGAAAAACAGAAGCTTCAAGGGGGCCCTTAAAGATCGTTAGAGACTGTTCTGCTCAATGCCGAGACGCTGCTATGTTTTGTCCAAGAGAGGTTGGTCGACTAGCTAAAATATGAGATGGACGGCCAAAAAGTTGGCTAGCTGGCCAATTAATTGGCCGACCGGCCAATCAGGCCAGGCCAAAACTCTATTTTATACTTTTCAAACACCAAAGACAAACAAATAGGGAATACATGGGTGGCTTAACTAACCACTCTCAGTTAGAGTATAACAAAATTACAATATGAAATGAAATAAAGCAAAAAGCTCAAAATAAGAAATAAAGTACCAGAAAAAGTATGCAAAATCCACCTTCCAAAGAAAGGATTTGATTTCCAAACTTCCTTTTGATCACTCTCAAGTTTAGGAAGTGTATTTCTTAGTTCTTAGTTTGAAAATTCGAAATTCTTGGGTGAATAAGGTTTTTGGATATTTAACAGAGTGTGTGGGGAAGTTCTCTCTTTTCCTCTCTTTCAAAGACACTAACTCTTTTTTGATCAAGTCTACTAAAGCTTGGCTATATCAGAGTTTTTGGGATGGTTTCTGTGTCTCAAGGATGGTGTATCAGTGTATGGCAGTGTATATTTGAAAATGGGAGTTTTTGGTTCAAAACTTAAACTTCTCTCTTTTCTCTCTAATTTTCTTTTCTTGGTTTTCCAATCCTCAGCTCCTAATAATCTGATCACCTTCATGTAGGCAATACAAGAATGCTTAGTGGAGAAGGTAGTAGGGGACAAGGTTGAAAATAGAGGCCAAAAAATGACAAAGGCCAAGGACTTTGTTGAAGAGGCCAGCTCTCTTGACAATGAGAGATGACTAGATACACACCCAGCAAGGTTCAATCAAGCAGGTGGGAGGGGACAAGGTAATAGGCAAGGATGATGGAGTGACAAGGATGGTTGCATTGGATGCTTCTTTTGGGGTAAGAGACAAATACCCTTTTGACAATGGAGACCAAAGGAAGATAGTGGAGGGTCAAAATGTGTGTATCTCGTGTATGCATGTATCAAGAAATATTTGTAATAGCATGTTCCACACACTTCTAATAAGAATTTTGCCAAAACTGCCCTATTTCTAAGAAAATTAGCTAGTCGGCCGAAAAACCTTAGCTATTAATATGGCTGGCCTGCAATTTAATTGGCTGGCTGGCCAAAAAGTTGGCTTAATTGGCCGGCCGGCCAAAAAGTTTGCCGTGGCCTGACTAGTTTGTATGAAACAGGATTTTTCGATAAAATTATCATCATTTCCTCCTATTTCCACACTATTCTTTACTCAATTTCCTAAGAAAATGTTTCATTTTGAAGTTTAAAAGTGAGCTTTAGAACACTACGAAAATATTCAAAACGAAGCGCAGAAAGAAAGTTTCGAAAGAGAGTTTTGAACGGGGCTTGAACACTTGGCCAGAACAGGCTTAGGGTTGGAAATGGAGCAAAAATCTCATCTTTCATACTAATGTGAGAAATACCTTATTATTTTCATCATTCGGTAATCAAAAGAAAATGCCCGAATCTTAGGGCTGGTCAAAATAGGGTGTCTATAGTTTAATCAAGCTCATTTCCAAACCCATTTTCAAGAACATGTATGAACAACATTCAAACATGACATGCATGCATTCAAACCAATTTAAAGCTCCAATGTGATGCTCTAATGAGCTCAATACTTTGAAAACAAGATGAAAACACGGATTTGTACATGCTTATGAACATGCATGTGGTATTTAACCATGAAATCAACTCCAAACTCACTAAATTCAACATGCATGCAACAATGGAGTTCCAATTCAACATATATGAGCAAATTCATGACTTAACTTCTCTATAACCATGATACATGCAAGATGGAACTCAAAGACAACGAGAAGAAGATGGATTCACTTACCTAAGTCTTGAATTACAAGGTGAGGAAGCTAAATGAGCAATCTACACTTCAATTCTCAAGCAACTCTTCAAGTTTTCAAGCCAAAACAACAAGAGCAATCCTCTCTCTCTCTAACTCTCTTCTAATTTCGGTGGGGACTAAGGAAAACGCTGAGGAGAAGCTTTGATCAATTGATATATTCAATGTAATAAGGCTCTATTATAATAATAAACACAGGTCCACTATAGGTGGCAATTTGGTAGATAAGCCTAAGTTTGCAATTAGCTCATTTTAATCTAGTTTAATCATGCCTAATAAATTTTCAGATAAATATACCATTAAATCACAAATATTCTACTGATCCCAAAACTCTAAACGGTTCCTAATTCGGCCGCCGATAAGGCCTTCAATTAGCAGTTTAAACATATGAATTCAAACAGATAATCAATCAATCAAACAGATGCAATATGCAATTCAATAGATAAACTTATTCAATTATCAGTCATTATCAGTTCAGTTTAGCAGTAACCGGTAGCTAATTCAGGAGTTTATCAGTAATCAGTACGAGGGTTGTTACAGTCTCCCCTCCTTATAAGGAGTTTAGTCCTCTAAACTCGAGTTACCTTCAGTCTGGAAGAAAACAGGGTTCAGTGGAAACAGTTCTGGGTATCTTTTAGCCATGTCATCTTCCCTTTCCCAAGTGGCATACACACCACCATAGTTCTGCCAATCAACTTTCACTAGCGGGATCTCTTTGTTTCTCAGTTTCTTGATCCATCGGTTTACAATCTGTATAGGCCGTTCCTCGTAAGTGTAGTCATCACTCAACACTACTCGAGTAGGCTCAATCACATGGAAAGGATCCCGGAGATAATCTCTCAACATAGAAATGTGGAAGACGTTATGCATATGCTCCATCTCAGGAGGAAGTGCAACTTGATACGCCACCGGATTGATTTTCTCAATAATCTGATACGGTCCGACATACCGCGGCGCTAACTTGCCTTTGACTCCAAAACGAGTCTGGCCTTTCATTGGTGTCACTTTCACGAAAACGTGATCACCCACTTCATACTCTCTGTCTCGTCTTCTAACATCCGCATAACTCTTCTGTCTACTCTGTGCAGTTTTCAGTCTTTGCTGTATCAGTTTTATCTTTTCAGTCGTTTCATAAACAATCGGGCCCAAGCAACGGCCCATCTCCAACTTCTGCCCAGCAAATTGGAGATCTACACTTTCTGCCATACAAGCCTCGAAAGGCGCCATACAATACTCGAATGGTAGCTGTTGTTGTAGGCGAATTCAGCCACGGCAAATGACTTTCCCAGTTTCCCTGAAAATCAAGGACACACATTCTTAGTAGATCCTCTAAAGTTTGGATGGTCCTTTCTGACTGTCCATCTGTCTGAGGATGATAGGCACTACTCAGCCTCAATTCAGTACCCAATGCAGTCTGTAGGCTTTGCCAGAACCTCGATGTAAACTTCGAATCCCTGTCAGAAACAATAGACACAGGCACTCCGTGCAGTCTAACAATTTCATCAATATACAGTACAGCCAATTTGTCCGCATTATAAATTGTCTTGACAGGTAAGAAGTGAGCAGATTTGGTCAGTCTATCAACAATAACCCAAATTGAATCCATACCTTTTCTGGAGCGAGGTAATCCAACGATAAAATCCATCGTGATATGCTCCCATTTCCACTCCGGTATGGGCAAGGGTTGCAGCAAGCCTGCGGGTCGCTGGTGTTCCGCTTTGACTTGTTGGCAAAGAAGACATTTTGACACAAAGTCGGCAATTTCTTTCTTCATTCCTGGCCACCAGAAATTCTGTTTCAGGTCCTGGTACATTTTCGTATTCCCCGGGTGGATCGAAAACTTCGAACTGTGGCCTTCTTGCAGAACTCTTCTTTTCAATTCAGTGTCATTTGGTACACACAGTCTATCTTGAAATTTCAGTACATTGTTGTCAAATTTGAACCCCGGTCTCGGTTTTGAATCTCTCTCTTCGATGATTTTCTTCAAGTAATCATCCAGTTGTTGTTTCTCCTTAATCTCTTCAATCAATGCTGGTTGGGCAGTAATGGCAGCTAAGGTTCCACCTTGTTCCTTCAAAACAATTTCAATCTCCGACTTTTCAAGGTCACAAAGCAACTCCTTTGTCCAGTCAGCAAACAGGCTAAGTTCCCAATCGATTTTCGGCTCAAAGCATCGGCAACGGTATTGGCTTTTCCCGGATGGTACAGAATCTGTAGGTCATAATCTTTGATCAATTCAAGCCATCTCCGCTGTCTCATATTCAGTTCTTTCTGTGTGAAGAAGTATTTCAAGCTCTTGTGGTCGGTATATACTTCACATGTTGCTCCATATAAATAGTGACGCCAGATTTTCAGTGCAAAAACCACTGCAGCAAGTTCCAGATCATGGGTTGGGTAATTCTTTTCATGCGGTCTCAACTGTCGGGAAGCATAAGCAATAACTCTCCCATTCTGCATTAAAACACACCCCAAACCCTTATGAGAAGCATCACTAAAAACAGTGTAACCATCTGTACCTGAAGGTAGAGTAAGGACCGGTGCAGTTACAAGTCGAGTTTTCAACTCTTGGAATGCTGATTCCCTCTGGTCAGTCCAGTCGAATGATATCCCCTTCTGTGTCAACTGAGTCAGTGGTAAGGCAATCTTGGAGAAATCTTTGACAAATCTTCTGTAATAACCAGCCAATCCCAAAAAGCTTCGGACTTCGGTTACATTCGTTGGTCTAGGCCAGTTCACTACAGCTTCAATTTTCTGCGGATCAACAGAAATTCCATCTTTGCTAATAACATGCCCCAAAAACATCACATGATTAAGCCAAAATTCACATTTAGACAGTTTAGCATACAGTTTCTGTTCTCTTAAGGTCTGCAGGGCAAGTCTTAGATGGTGTTCATGTTCTTCAACAGTCTTAGAATAAATCAGTATGTCATCAATAAATACCACAATAAAATCATCAAGGTACGGTTTAAAAATTCTATTCATGAGGTCTATAAATGCAGCAGGGGCATTCGTGACTCCGAACGGCATAACTAAAAATTCATAATGGCCATACCTCGTTCTAAAAGCAGTTTTACCGATGTCTTCTGGTTTGACTTTCACTTGGTGATATCCCGATCTGAGATCGATTTTGGAAAACACTTGTGCACCCTGTAACTGGTCAAACAGGTCATCAATACGCGGTAAAGGATATTTATTCTTTACAGTTACCTTGTTCAGTTCCCGATAATCAATGCACAGTCTTAATGAGCCATCTTTCTTCTTCACAAACAAAACAGGTGCACCCCACGGTGAAGTACTGGGTCTGATAAACTTCTTGTCTAACAGTTCCTGCAATTGTACTTTCAGTTCTTTTAATTCAGTCGGAGCCATTCGGTAAGGTGGTTGCTCCTGCGGATCCGATGGGTTTGGAGTTGGTTGGCTGGCACACCTTTAATTCATTGCCATATGTGGGGAGGAGTGCGAATTATATTGGTGATAGGGCAGTTGTGTTGCCCAGGAAGATGGAGTGGGCTGGGTTTGTGTTGAATTCCAGGTTGCTCTGGAAGGAAAGTGAAGATAAGCCTGAATGGGTTAGTGGGGGATGATGCGGGAGATCGGAAGGTGAAGGCGAAGGCTGAGAGAATGTTTCTGACTGTCCTGTTGCCAAGAACTGTTGGATCTATTATTGTAAGGTCTGCAATTATGGAACCCATTTGGATTGTGTGACAGCTCAAGAATGTCCGGATGAAGAATGAGAACTCGGGTGATACCATTTCCAAGTCGTTATAGCTGTGGCGCTTCACTGTGAAATGCCTCATCGGAGGTGGTTTTATGGCCACAGGGTGTATTGCTTGCTGATGATGTTCGCTCCACCGGTGTTGGTCAGATGGTTAGATTTTAGTGTTCATTTCATGAATTTATGATGAGTTTCAGCTTTGGCCACGGCTGCTGTGTGTGTTTTGTGTAATGTGAGAGTTGTCTGGGCAGCTGTAAAGTATGAAAAGGGGGAACGTATACCGTATGTGCTGATGTATGACACGTTTGGTGGTATGTATTTTGGGCCCAGCTTATATTCTAATTGTGGTTATTTTTTTTATATACCCAGCGTTAGTTGGGCAGTGTGTATATTAGGCTTGTGAGTTTGAAGGCCAAATGAGAGAGTTTACCTTAGGGAAATGGTATTGCTAAGATGATACTTGCTAATATTCCCATGTACAAGGAAGTCTTGCCTGGTCTGGAGAGGTGGCAAGTTGGAAAGGTTGCATCTTGGCACAACCTTTAAGGGCACTCTATACAGTGGTTATGTGTACTATGCATAGATAGAAAAGGTGATTGTTAAGCATATTTTATATATATATATATATAACTGTAGTGGTGGGCCTTGTTTGCTTGGGTGGTATTCGGCCCATATATATATCTGTTGTAAGATTGTGCTATGGGCCGTCGGATTTGGTAATTGAAGTGGACCCCACGTGCATAGCTGCTACAATTTCTGTTGGGGTCGTAAATTGAAGTGCTTTGGAGTTTTGCATGTTTCCTCGTCAAACTTGATGTAGGGATAACCTACTCCTCTTTATGAGCTTTGTCTTTAAATTTTAACATTTTGATATGTTGGGGGTTGTTGGGTAATTTTGAGAAAGTTTAGGCCTTTGTGTAATTTTACAAAAGTTGGGGTTTTAAATATATAAAACATATATGCATGTTTAGCATGAAGAAATGGAATTAATGTTGAAACATTGATGAAAATGGAACCTTAGGGTTGTAATGTTAATTATGAAAAAATGCCCTAATTACATTGGTTAATTAATTGGTATAATTAATTGTGAGAAATGAGGAATTGAAATGGGAATGTTGAGATTGGGAATGTATGGGATTAAAGGGTGTAGTTGAATTATTTATCGCTCACCTAGTTGAAATGTTGATTTTATATTCATTTTGTGCATTTATTTTCTGTTTAGAAATAACTGCTTTGGGCTATCGGTGGAGGATAGTCTTGATTGTTGTAGACAATGCATGATGATTAGGCAAACTAAAACTAATCACTAGAATATGTCATTGAGTATGACGTTTGAAAGAATACATTAACTTTATGTATTGACTAATGATGTGTATAATAATTGTTTATATGCATTGTGTTGTGTTGGAGGAGAGAGGTGATGTACTCCACGGTTTAGGGGAAGAGAGGTGATGGACCTCTAAACCGGGTGTTGTGTGGGAGAAGAGAGGGGATGGACTCCGTAGATACAGCTCATATGCTTATCTGTTGAAGTGTTGATATAGCTCATATGCTTATTTGTTGATGTGTTGATATAGCTAGTATGCTTATCTATTGTGAAATGGGAAAATGTTTAATATGAGTTATTGTCTCATATAGATTGTTTTGGTCAGATTCTGAACCATAGTTATGAATTGAGAATTGAAAGGAAATGGAAAATGAAATGTAACATGGATTTGAATGTCATGAAACTGTAAAGTGTTATGAAAGAATGTAAAAGTGTTAACCATCTATCAAACTGTTAATCTTTTAGTCATTGTTCATAGCTGGTTTAGTGTATTTCTACTGGGCTGTTAGCTCACCCTATACGGGAATATCATTTTCAGGTACAGGTAGCATGCCACCTCCAAGGACATAGCTTGGGAGGCTAGAGGCGGACAGACTTTTTGTTGCATTTCTTTCTTTTTGATGTATTACATGTAGATTCAAGCCAAGGGCTTAATGTGTAATGAGCGAGACTCTATTTGTGTAACCAAGCAATGTCTTGGAAAGATGAAAGCCTATATGGCATTTAATGTTATTAAGATGTAATACTTTATGTAATGACTCTGATGAATAGAAGGATGTTGATCTTTTATATATCAATGCATGTCAATATTGTGGGTTTAATGTTATTATTTTGAGGGCGTTACAACTTGGTATCAGAGCGTACCGGGTTTGAATACTTTGGGTACGTGGGAAGTGGTTAGGACCACAATGGGTTTGTCTCGCTTGATTGAGACGTTAGCATGTATTGTATGCTTATGTGATAACATGCTTATGTGCTTATATGGGTATGGGGTTTGATTTCTGAGATGTTGATTGGGTCTGTGAGTTCCTGGAAGTCCAGTTGGAAGAGCACTTGATCACCGCTATTTCTGATTAGAACTCTAGCAACATCATGGGACAATCATTATCTAGAAAGAAAATCTGTATGTGATTATGTGACTATGCGCTTATATGGTTTGCCTTATGTGATGTAGATACACGTGTAGGACTACTTGTGAGATTAGTGGAGTCCATAGCCTCAAAGGTAGTTGTTGATGTTCTCAAGTGCAATAAATGAGTGTTGAAGGACATGATATGATGGATGTGGTGGAGTTGTGTTAGCAATCAATGCTCTTAGAGGAAATTTTAAGATTTCTTTGTGAGGATATTATAATTCTAAAGTAAGTGCTCTAAGGTAATTAGTATGGTGATTGGTTATCAATTGTGGGGTATGGTTTGTGAGTGAATGCAGGCAGCATTCTTTAGAGGAAGAGCAGTTTGTGTTCTAGAGTAACAAGAATAGCGTTGGTCAAACTTGTCTTTCGTGGTTGGGTTATTGTGATTGAGGTTGACCATGTCAGTCTTCGGTCGAGGAGATGAGCAGGCTTGCTATGTAGCCATGGGGAGGGAAATGGTAATTTCCTTAGATGCAGTGTTGATGCGGTTCAATTTGAGGAGATTCCGTGAGATTCCAAAATTTGGGGTTTGTGTAGGGAACTCCGTGTTTGGGTTTGGTGGTTTAAGTGGCACATCAGTGTGTAGACTACTGAGTGTGGAGGTTATTGAGTTAATTAGTTAGCTCGTTGGTATCGGGTTTTGGGTTAACATTGGTGTGTGTTGTGATGGTGTGATTCATGTGATGGAAATGGAGATTGTTTGGTATCTGTGGAGTAAGAGTGGTGGATCTCTTTAGAGTTCAAGATTTAATCATTCTCAACTATATTCGAACGAAATTGTTTTCGAGCTCAAAGTATTATGCCAGTTATGTCATAGTTGTGTAAAACAAAAAGGGCAAAGCAAAACTAAATTTTATTGAAGTCAGGGGATGATATCCCCGAGTACAGAAGCAACAACAACAGCATCAAAAAAAAAAAAAAAAAAAAGGGAGAAGGATCTTGTTTTGGATAGCATGTTTTGGATAACAGCCACATGCCGACTTCACTTACTCGGCTCTATCGCCGAGCCCTTCCTTTTTTTGTCGCTTCGGGGGACTTTTGAAGGCTCTGCCTCAGTACGTGCAGGACCGCTGGGGGATTTGACTCCCTGCTGGTTGACCTTTGAAGGCTCTGCCTCAGTATGTGCAGGACCGACGAGGGATATGACTCCCTGCTGGTTGTCAAAGGTGAAGTACGGAGTTGCTCCGAGTCGGGTCATGACGGTGGTCTTTCGCTTCAACTCTTTGTTCTCCGCCTTTAGGGCGCAAATCTCTGCTCGTGCATCTTTGTACATGCTCTGGAGCAGAGAAAGTTGGGAGTTTAGCTTTTGTACTTCAATGGTTCTATTCTGTAACCGGTGAGATAATTTGGTAACCGCAGTCACGGTTTCCATGCAAGAACTTAGTGTGAAGTGGTTGGCCTCAATATCAGATTGAGCAGCCATGATTTGCTCAACTGATATCATAGGAAAGCTAGGGGGAATGAGAACAGGGGCACTCGGTCCAGGAAGGTTAGGAAGAATGGGAACAGGGGCACTCGATCCGGGAAGGTTAGGAAGGATAGGAGCAGGACACTTGGTCCAGAGGAGCTCGGATCATGGGTCCGGAAAGAGAGTGAGGGGCTGAGTTGAGGCCATGTGTGGTGAGAGATGTAAAGAGCAAGAAAGGAAAGTCGGAAAAATAACAGAGAACAGACAGAGTTTTGAGACAACTTTTCTCCTCCGTTCAGTCTCTCTTTTCTCTCGATGAGGAAGAGGAAGCAGAAGAGAGTGATGAAGAGGGAGATGGAAGAGAGTGATGAGGAAGAAAGGGAAATGAGGGAATAAGTAAAAGAGGGAAAATTCCGATTCAGAATAATACAGATGAGAAGAAGACAAGATGGAGAGAGGGTCGAGGGGAGCGGTAATCGATGAAGTTTGCTTTTGTCGGCCAATTGACGTAAAGGCAAACCGCGTGTTAGACGCAATTTTCGAAGGAAAAGAAAGAAAAGCGGGAAAGTTGTATACATATAAGTTGTATATATTGTATATTTATGTGTTATATACATTTATTTGACTAATCGTGTCACAAGAGTGACTTGGTTGAGTGGTCTGGTTCAGCGTCTAAGGATGGAGAGGTTGAGCCTGAGGTTAAGGGTTCGAAACCCGCAACGAGTTTTTTCTTCTATTTTGTTTTGTTTTGGTGTATATGTGTCTCATACATATCGATATTTGTTTGAATATCTGATCACAAGAGTAGCTTGGCTCAGTGGTTTAGCTTAGTGGTTTGGGCTGTGGTTTGAGCTTGAAGTCAGGGGTTCGAAACCCCATATCTCTGTATTCATATGTTATTTTCTTTTGCGTGTTTTGCTTACGCGCAGTGACGTCATCTAACGGAATATTCTGTCGTGGTAACGGCATATGCATAATTTGTGTTTGACCTCGTGGGTCTGTTTTGTGACGATTGATGGCCACTATTTGAGTTGGTGGTTAGGGCTTTTGAAGAGTTATTATTTCGTTTCGTTGAGGTCTCGGAATGGTGACAGTTATTTTTGGTATTGGGATGCATTGTGCATCAGGCGATGGAGATAGTTCGTTGAAGTTGGGTTATCGCCAATAAGGTATGGCGTCTTGGTATTTTGGGAGTCATTTTATTATATTTAAAGGATTAGATCCTATTTTGTTGCTTTGGTTCGTTACCGGTGTGACTCGTTGAAACTCATGTAGTAGTCGAAGAATATTTTTGTTGGTGCATTGGTACGTGCTTGAGTGAGTTTGTGGGTGACGGTAGAATGTATTACATCACCTGAGTTAATTTCGAGGACGAAATTTCTTTAAGGAGGGTAGGTTGTAGAGACCCAAATAAAATAGAATAAGATAAAATAAAAATGAGGTGGATATTATTTATTTATTTATTTATTTTTATTGAAAGGGACTTACTCACCGAAAGTGATTAATAAATAAATAAATAGAATAAAATACTCAAAAGGAAAGGACTATATACATTATGATGTTTCAATGGTGGACATAAAATAAGCAAAGGTGTAAGGAATATATTTTTTTATGGTGTAAAGGATAAACTACATGCTGGTGAGTTCTTGACTTAACTATTGAGGATGTGGGAAGACGTGTTGAACTTGTTTACACACCTGTCCATAAAGATGGAGTTAAAGGACTGCTAAAAGTGAAATGTTTAGCGTGGTTGCTCCTGCGGATCCGATGGGTTTGGAGTTGGTTGGCTGGCACACCTTTAATTCATTGCCATATGTGGGGAGGAGTGCGAATTATATTGGTGATAGGGCAGTTGTGTTGCCCAGGAAGATGGAGTGGGCTGGGTTTGTGTTGAATTCCAGGTTTCTCTGGAAGGAAAGTGAAGATAAGCCTGAATGGGTTAGTGGGGGATGATGCAGGAGATCGGAAGGTGAAGGCGAAGGCTGAGAGAATGTTTCTGACTGTCCTGTTGCCAAGAACTGTGGATCTATTATTGTAAGGTCTGCAATTATGGAACCCATTGGATTGTGTGACAGCTCAAGAATGTCCGGATGAAGAATGAGAACTCGGGTGATACCATTTCCAAGTCGTTATAGCTGTGGCGCTTCACTGTGAAATGCCTCATCGGAGGTGGTTTTATGGCCACAGGGTGTATTGCTTGCTGATGATGTTCGCTCCACCGTGTTGGTCAGATGGTTAGATTTTAGTGTTCATTTCATGAATTTATGATGAGTTTAAGCTTTGGCCACGGCTGCTGTGTGTGTTTTGTAATGTGAGAGTTGTCTGGGCAGCTGTAAAGTATGAAAAGGGGGAACGTATACCGTATGTGCTGATGTATGACACGTTTTGTGGTATGTATTTTGGCCCAGCTTATATTCTAATTGTGGTTATTTTATATACCCAGCGTTAGTTGGGCAGTGTGTATATTAGGCTTGTGAGTGTGAAGGCCAAATGAGAGAGTTTACCTTAGGGAAATGGTGTTGCTAAGATGATACTTGCTAATATTCCCATGTACAAGGAAGTCTTGCCTGGTCTGGAGAGGTGGCAAGCTGGAAAGGTCGCATCTTGGCACAACCTTTAAGGGCACTCTATACAGTGGTTATGTGTACTATGCATAGATAGAAAAGGTGATTGTTAAGCATATTTTATATATATATATATATATATATAACTTAGTGGTGGGCCTTGTTTGCTTGGGTGGTATTCGGCCCATATATATATCTGTTGTAAGATTGTGCTATGGGCCGTCGGATTTGGTAATTGAAGTGGACCCCACGTGCATAGCTGACAATTTCTGTTGGGGTCGTAAATTGAAGTGCTTTGGAGTTTTGCATGTTTCCTCGTCAAACTTGATGTAGGGATAACCTACTCCTCTTTATGAGCTTTGTCTTTAAATTTTAACATTTTGATATGTTGGGTTGTTGGGTAATTTTGAGAAAGTTTAGGCCTTTGTGTAATTTTACAAAAGTTGGGGTTTTAAATATATAAAACATATATGCATGTTTAGCATGAAGAAATGGAATTAATGTTGAAACATTGATGAAAATGGAACCTTAGGGTTGTAATGTTAATTATGAAAAAATGCCCTAATTACATTGGTTAATTAATTGGTATAATTAATTGTGAGAAATGAGGAATTGAAATGGGAATGTTGAGATTGGGAATGTATGGGATTAAAGGTGTAGTTGAATTATTTATCGCTCACCTAGTTGAAATGTTGATTTTATATTCATTTTGTGCATTTATTTTCTGTTTAGAAATAACTGCTTTGGGCTATCGGTGGAGGATAGTCTTGATTGTTGTAGACAATGCATGATGATTAGGCAAACTAAAACTAATCACTAGAATATGTCATTGAGTATGACGTTTGAAAGAATACATTAACTTTATGTATTGACTAATGATGTGTATAATAATTGTTTATATGCATTGTGTTGTGTTGGAGGAGAGAGGTGATGTACTCCACGGTTTAGGGGAAGAGAGGTGATGGACCTCTAAACCGGGTGTTGTGTGGGAGAAGAGAGGGGATGGACTCCGTAGATACAGCTCATATGCTTATCTGTTGAAGTGTTGATATAGCTCATATGCTTATTTGTTGATGTGTTGATATAGCTAGTATGCTTATCTATTGTGAAATGGGAAAATGTTTAATATGAGTTATTGTCTCATATAGATTGTTTTGGTCAGATTCTGAACCATAGTTATGAATTGAGAATTGAAAGGAAATGGAAAATGAAATGTAACATGGATTTGAATGTCATGAAACTGTAAAGTGTTATGAAAGAATGTAAAAGTGTTAACCATCTATCAAACTGTTAATCTTTTAGTCATTGTTCATAGCTGGTTTAGTGTATTTCTACTGGGCTGTTAGCTCACCCTATACGGGAATATCATTTTCAGGTACAGGTAGCATGCCACCTCCAAGGACATAGCTTGGGAGGCTAGAGGCGGACAGACTTTTTGTTGCATTTCTTTCTTTTTGATGTATTACATGTAGATTCAAGCCAAGGGCTTAATGTGTAATGAGCGAGACTCTATGTGTGTAACCAAGCAATGTCTTGGAAAGATGAAAGCCTATATGGCATTTAATGTTATTAAGATGTAATACTTTATGTAATGACTCTGATGAATAGAAGGATGTTGATCTTTTATATATCAATGCATGTCAATATTGTGGGTTTAATGTTATTATTTTGAGGGCGTTACAACTTGGTATCAGAGCGTACCGGGTTTGAATACTTTGGGTACGTGGGAAGTGGTTAGGACCACAATGGGTTTGTCTCGCTTGATTGAGACGTTAGCATGTATTGTATGCTTATGTGATAACATGCTTATGTGCTTATATGGGTATGGGGTTTGATTTCTGAGATGTTGATTGGGTCTGTGAGTTCCTGGAAGTCCAGTTGGAAGAGCACTTGATCACCGCTATTTCTGATTAGAACTCTAGCAACATCATGGGACAATCATTATCTAGAAAGAAAATCTGTATGTGATTATGTGACTATGCGCTTATATGGTTTGCCTTATGTGATGTAGATACACGTGTAGGACTACTTGTGAGATTAGTGGAGTCCATAGCCTCAAAGGTAGTTGTTGATGTTCTCAAGTGCAATAAATGAGTGTTGAAGGACATGATATGATGGATGTGGTGGAGTTGTGTTAGCAATCAATGCTCTTAGAGGAAATTTTAAGATTTCTTTGTGAGGATATTATAATTCTAAAGTAAGTGCTCTAAGGTAATTAGTATGGTGATTGGTTATCAATTGTGGGGTATGGTTTGTGAGTGAATGCAGGCAGCATTCTTTAGAGGAAGAGCAGTTTGTGTTCTAGAGTAACAAGAATAGCGTTGGTCAAACTTGTCTTTCGTGGTTGGGTTATTGTGATTGAGGTTGACCATGTCAGTCTTCGGTCGAGGAGATGAGCAGGCTTGCTATGTAGCCATGGGGAGGGAAATGGTAATTTCCTTAGATGTAGTGTTGATGCGGTTCAATTTGAGGAGATTCCGTGAGATTCCAAAATTTGGGGGTTTGTGTAGGGAACTCCGTGTTTGGGTTTGGTGGTTTAAGTGGCACATCAGTGTGTAGACTACTGAGTGTGGAGGTTATTGAGTTAATTAGTTAGCTCGTTGGTATCGGGTTTTGGGTTAACATTGGTGTGTGTTGTGATGGTGTGATTCATGTGATGGAAATGGAGATTGTTTGGTATCTGTGGAGTAAGAGTGGTGGATCTCTTTAGAGTTCAAGATTTAATCATTCTCAACTATAGTCGAACGAAATTGTTTTCGAGCTCAAAGTATTATGCCAGTTATGTCATAGTTGTGTAAAACAAAAAGGGCAAAGCAAAACTAAATTTTATTGAAGTCAGGGGATGATATCCCCGAGTACAGAAGCAACAACAACAGCATCAAAAAAAAAAAAAAAAAAAGGGAGAAGGATCTTGTTTTGGATAACATGTTTTGGATAACAGCCACATGCCGACTTCACTTACTCGGCTCTATCGCCGAGCCCTTCCTTTTTTTGTCGCTTCGGGGGACTTTTGAAGGCTCTGCCTCAGTACGTGCAGGACCGCTGGGGGATTTGACTCCCTGCTGGTTGACCTTTGAAGGCTCTGCCTCAGTATGTGCAGGACCGACGAGGGATATGACTCCCTGCTGGTTGTCAAAGGTGAAGTACGGAGTTGCTCCGAGTCGGGTCATGACGGTGGTCTTTCGCTTCAACTCTTTGTTCTCCGCCTTTAGGGCGCAAATCTCTGCTCGTGCATCTTTGTACATGCTCTGGAGCAGAGAAAGTTGGGAGTTTAGCTTTTGTACTTCAATGGTTCTATTCTGTAACCGGTGAGATAATTTGGTAACCGCAGTCACGGTTTCCATGCAAGAACTTAGTGTGAAGTGGTTGGCCTCAATATCAGATTGAGCAGCCATGATTTGCTCAACTGATATCATAGGAAAGCTAGGGGGAATGAGAACAGGGGCACTCGGTCCAGGAAGGTTAGGAAGAATGGGAACAGGGGCACTCGATCCGGGAAGGTTAGGAAGGATAGGAGCAGGGACACTTGGTCCAGAGGAGCTCGGATCATGGAGGTCCGGAAAGAGAGTGAGGGGCTGAGTTGAGGCCATGTGTGGTGAGAGATGTAAAGAGCAAGAAAGGAAAGTCGGAAAAATAACAGAGAACAGACAGAGTTTTTAGACAACTTTTCTCCTCCGTTCAGTCTCTCTTTTCTCTCGATGAGGAAGAGAAAGCAGAAGAGAGTGATGAAGAGGGAGATGGAAGAGAGTGATGAGGAAGAAAGGGAAATGAGGGAATAAGTAAAAGAGGGAAAATTCCGATTCAGAATAATACAGATGGGAAGAAGACAAGATGGAGAGAGGGTCGAGGGGAGCGGTAATCGATGAAGTTTGCTTTTGTCGGCCAATTGACGTAAAGGCAAACCGCGTGTTAGACGCAATTTTCGAAGGAAAAGAAAGAAAAGCGGGAAAGTTGTATACATATAAGTTGTATATATATTGTATATTTATGTGTTATATACATTTATTTGACTAATCGTGTCACAAGAGTGACTTGGTTGAGTGGTCTGGTTCAGCGTCTAAGGATGGAGAGGTTGAGCCTGAGGTTAAGGGTTCGAAACCCGCAACGAGTTTTTTCTTCTATTTTGTTTTGTTTTGGTGTATATGTGTCTCATACATATCGATATTTGTTTGAATATCTGATCACAAGAGTAGCTTGGCTCAGTGGTTTAGCTTAGTGGTTTGGGCTGTGGTTTGAGCTTGAAGTCAGGGGTTCGAAACCCCATATCTCTGTATTCATATGTTATTTTCTTTTGCGTGTTTTGCTTACGCGCAGTGACGTCATCTAACGGAATATTCTGTCGTGGTAACGGCATATGCATAATTTGTGTTTGACCTCGTGGGTCTGTTTTGTGACGATTGATGGCCACTATTTGAGTTGGTGGTTAGGGCTTTTGAAGAGTTATTATTTCGTTTCGTTGAGGTCTCGGAATGGTGACAGTTATTTTTGGTATTGGGATGCATTGTGCATCAGGCGATGGAGATAGTTCGTTGAAGTTGGGTTATCGCCAATAAGGTATGGCGTCTTGGTATTTTGGGGAGTCATTTTATTATATTTAAAGGATTAGATCCTATTTTGTTGCTTTGGTTCGTTACCGGTGTGACTCGTTGAAACTCATGTAGTAGTCGAAGAATATTTTTTGTTGGTGCATTGGTACGTGCTTGAGTGAGTTTGTGGGTGACGGTAGAATGTATTACATCACCTGAGTTAATTTCGAGGACGAAATTTCTTTAAGGAGGGTAGGTTGTAGAGACCCAAATAAAATAGAATAAGATAAAATAAAAATGAGGTGGATATTATTTATTTATTTATTTATTTATTTTTATTGAAAGGGACTTACTCACCGAAAGTGATTAATAAATAAATAAATAGAATAAAATACTCAAAAGGAAAGGACTATATACATTATGATGTTTCAATGGTGGACATAAAATAAGCAAAGGTGTAAGGAATATATTTTTTTATGGTGTAAAGGATAAACTACATGCTGGTGAGTTCTTTGACTTAACTATTGAGGATGTGGGAAGACGTGTTGAACTTGTTTACACACCTGTCCATAAAGATGGAGTTAAAGGGACTGCTAAAAGTGAAATGTTTAGCGTGGTTGCTCCTGCGGATCCGATGGGTTTGGAGTTGGTTGGCTGGCACACCTTTAATTCATTGCCATATGTGGGGAGGAGTGCGAATTATATTGGTGATAGGGCAGTTGTGTTGCCCAGGAAGATGGAGTAGGCTGGGTTTGTGTTGAATTCCAGGTTGCTCTGGAAGGAAAGTGAAGATAAGCCTGAATGGGTTAGTGGGGGATGATGTGGGAGATCGGAAGGTGAAGGCGAAGGCTGAGAGAATGTTTCTGACTGTCCTGTTGCCAAGAACTGTTGGATCTATTATTGTAAGGTCTGCAATTATGGAACCCATTTGGATTGTGTGACAGCTCAAGAATGTCCGGATGAAGAATGAGAACTCGGGTGATACCATTTCCAAGTCGTTATAGCTGTGGCGCTTCACTGTGAAATGCCTCATCGGAGGTGGTTTTATGGCCACAGGGTGTATTGCTTGCTGATGATGTTCGCTCCACCGGTGTTGGTCAGATGGTTAGATTTTAGTGTTCATTTCATGAATTTATGATGAGTTTCAGCTTTGGCCACGGCTGCTGTGTGTGTTTTGTGTAATGTGAGAGTTGTCTGGGCAGCTGTAAAGTATGAAAAGGGGGAACGTATACCGTATGTGCTGATGTATGACACGTTTGGTGGTATGTATTTTGGGCCCAGCTTATATTCTAATTGTGGTTATTTTTTTTATATACCCAGCGTTAGTTGGGCAGTGTGTATATTAGGCTTGTGAGTTTGAAGGCCAAATGAGAGAGTTTACCTTAGGGAAATGGTGTTGCTAAGATGATACTTGCTAATATTCCCATGTACAAGGAAGTCTTGCCTGGTCTGGAGAGGTGGCAAGCTGGAAAGGTTGCATCTTGGCACAACCTTTAAGGGCACTCTATACAGTGGTTATGTGTACTATGCATAGATAGAAAAGGTGATTGTTAAGCATATTTTATATATATATATATATATATAACTGTAGTGGTGGGCCTTGTTTGCTTGGGTGGTATTCGGCCCATATATATATCTGTTGTAAGATTGTGCTATGGGCCGTCGGATTTGGTAATTGAAGTGGACCCCACGTGCATAGCTGCTATAATTTCTGTTGGGGTCGTAAATTGAAGTGCTTTGGAGTTTTGCATGTTTCCTCGTCAAACTTGATGTAGGGATAACCTACTCCTCTTTATGAGCTTTGTCTTTAAATTTTAACATTTTGATATGTTGGGGGTTGTTGGGTAATTTTGAGAAAGTTTAGGCCTTTGTGTAATTTTACAAAAGTTGGGGTTTTAAATATATAAAACATATATGCATGTTTAGCATGAAGAAATGGAATTAATGTTGAAACATTGATGAAAATGGAACCTTAGGGTTGTAATGTTAATTATGAAAAAATACCCTAATTACATTGGTTAATTAATTGGTATAATTAATTGTGAGAAATGAGGAATTGAAATGGGAATGTTGAGATTGGGAATGTATGGGATTAAAGGATGTAGTTGAATTATTTATCGCTCACCTAGTTGAAATGTTGATTTTATATTCATTTTGTGCATTTATTTTCTGTTTAGAAATAACTGCTTTGGGCTATCGGTGGAGGATAGTCTTGATTGTTGTAGACAATGCATGATGATTAGGCAAACTAAAACTAATCACTAGAATATGTCATTGAGTATGACGTTTGAAAGAATACATTAACTTTATGTATTGACTAATGATGTGTATAATAATTGTTTATATGCATTGTGTTGTGTTGGAGGAGAGAGGTGATGTACTCCACGGTTTAGGGGAAGAGAGGTGATGGACCTCTAAACCGGGTGTTGTGTGGGAGAAGAGAGGGGATGGACTCCGTAGATACAGCTCATATGCTTATCTGTTGAAGTGTTGATATAGCTCATATGCTTATTTGTTGATGTGTTGATATAGCTAGTATGCTTATCTATTGTGAAATGGGAAAATGTTTAATATGAGTTATTGTCTCATATAGATTGTTTTGGTCAGATTCTGAACCATAGTTATGAATTGAGAATGGAAAGGAAATGGAAAATGAAATGTAACATGGATTTGAATGTCATGAAACTGTAAAGTGTTATGAAAGAATGTAAAAGTGTTAACCATCTATCAAACTGTTAATCTTTTAGTCATTGTTCATAGCTGGTTTAGTGTATTTCTACTGGGCTGTTAGCTCACCCTATACGGGAATATCATTTTCAGGTACAGGTAGCATGCCACCTCCAAGGACATAGCTTGGGAGGCTAGAGGCGGACAGACTTTTTGTTGCATTTCTTTCTTTTTGATGTATTACATGTAGATTCAAGCCAAGGGCTTAATGTGTAATGAGCGAGACTCTATGTGTGTAACCAAGCAATGTCTTGGAAAGATGAAAGCCTATATGGCATTTAATGTTATTAAGATGTAATACTTTATGTAATGACTCTGATGAATAGAAGGATGTTGATCTTTTATATATCAATGCATGTCAATATTGTGGGTTTAATGTTATTATTTTGAGGGCGTTACAGGTAAGGAGCTTTAGATATTGGTTGTGTACCCGGAACTACATCAACGGTGAATTCAATCTCCCTGTCAATCAAATCCCCTGGTAGATCATCTGGAAATACGTCTGGGAATTCTCTAACTATAGGAATGCAATTCACATCAGTTTTAACATCATTATTAGCAGATACAGTCAGTACGGAACACAGATATCCTTTACACCCCTTCCTAATCAGTTTGACAGCTTTCACAGAAGAAATCAGATATGGAGGAGGTACTACTCCACTCCCATTAAACACAAATTCAGGCAAACCAGGTGGACGGAAAACTACTTGTTTGGTCACACAATCGATAGTAGCATGATATTTTTGTAACCAATCCATCCCCAATATTACATCAAAATGATCGATATTCAATGGTAGTAAATCAATAAACAGATGCATATCCCCAACAATAATCTCACAAGCAGGATACATATATGCACATGTCATGGATCCCCCAATAGGTGATGATACGGCTAACAAGTAATTCATAGGTTCTAAGGGTCTATTCAATTTATGCGAAAAGGCATGCGACACATAAGAATGTGTAGACCCCGAATCAATCAATACATATGCATTTTGAGCACAAATAGAGAGGATACCTGACACAACGGTCTCGGTATTCTGGATGTCTCCCGGTACTAGGGCAAATACTCGGCCCTGCCTCATAGGCTCTTTCCCGGTAGCTTTGGGGTTAGGCTTTGGCGCTACATTTGATGCTGCTGCTGCGCTCGTGTAGCTTTACTACTAGCTGGTGGAGCAGAAGGGCAGTCTTTAATCCTGTGGCCCACCTTGCCACATCTGAAACAGGCTCCCGTTATGTTGTGACAAACTCCTTTGTGCTTGTTGCCACATGTAGAGCAGGGTGGAATGAATCCACTCCCTTGGCTGGGGCTAGTTGTCGACCCAGTATTCTGTTTCTTGTCTGCAGGGTTATGCTTGCCTTTCTTGAACTTGAACCCATGCCTTTTACCATGCCATTCAGTTGTTGGTGTTTCAGTTTGTTTCAGTGCTTCAATATTTGATTCGGCCATCAAGGCCCGGTCAAGAACATTCACATAAGTTGGCAATTTCAACATGTTGACTCTGTCAAGAATAGCAACATTCAGGCCGCCTTCAAACTTCCTGGCCTTTTTGTAATCGGTGTCCACCATATGCGGTGCATACCTAGCAAGCTCGGTGAACTTCGTCTCATATTCGGCAACAGACATTGTGCCCTGACGCAGTTGTTCGAATTCAGTTACCTTTCTGTCCCTAACACATTGAGGAAAGTATTTCTCGAAGAAGGACTCCTTGAACTGAGCCCAAGTCATAACAGTATTTTCATCACGGATGAGCATCCACCACCTTCTACCTTCTTCTTGCAATGTAAAGGTGGCTAGCAGTACTTTATGTGCCTCAGTACATGGAAAAACTTCAAACAACTTTTCGGTTTCAAGGACCCATGCTTCAGCCTTTAGCGGTTCTAAGCCTCCCTGAAAGGACGGCGGTTTCATCTTGCTGAATTTATGAGTCAGTGCAATAATGTCCACCTCATTAGCATTCACATTCTGTACATTCTGTTCCGGTTGCACCGAAGGAGGAGGAGGTGGGGGCTGTTGGTTCGGTTGTTGATCTAGCCTTTCCATTATCAGTCCCATCATTTGTTCAAGTCTGGCCATTCTGGCCTCAGAGGATGAGGATTCAGTTTCATTTGCAGTGTTTGCGTTATCCATTTCACTATAAGCAGTTATAACAGTTATCATTATAAGCGGTTGTATCATTAAACAGTTTAACATTTAAGCACACACTTTTCAAGTTCATGAGATGCCCTAATTGCTTTTCTAGGACACCCTATAGCTCATTTGGACACGTGTGTGCGGTATAACTCGTGATAAGTATCGCTCTGATACCACTCTGTCACGACCCAAACCCGGCCCTATGGGTTTAGTACCGTAACCGGCCAGTAATCCGAGATTACCGAAGGCCTGCTTAACAGTAATACAGTAAAACAGAGTACAGGGCCTGGCGGAAGCCAATACAGTAAATAAATAATGTCCATTGAGCTGTGACAGTCTGTATGCCAAAAAGATTTTTCATGCATTCACACATTCAGAACAGTACAGTCTATACAGAATTTACAGTCACATAGTATAGGGACCTAATCCCTAGATAACAGTACGGTTAGTAGCTGACAGACTATACAGTAATCCAAAACAGTACGGAGACAGACGGGGGAAAAACATAACGCCCCAAAGCCATAACATGGCAACTCGGAACCTCACAGTGAGGCACATAGGCTGGCTTGACAAAACTGGAGTGTAACCCACGCTCCTAGCTCCGATCTGGTGGCTGAGCACCTACATATATATATATATATATAAACAGTGAGCTAAAGCCCAGTGAATAACATAATGTATAAAAAGGTTAAGAATGTAATGTCCTTACAGTAATGAAAACAGTTCATTCAGTCATATGTGGTACATCCATTAGCATAACAGTAAACAGTAGGTCTTAAAGACCGAACAGTAATGATGGCCAGTCATTCAGTAAACAGTATGGTTCCACAAGGGAACCGACAGAGATCTCTGTAACAGTACGGTCAGTAACAGTAGGTGCTAAGGATGCCACAGTACAGTTCAGAAATAAAGGACATACATTCATTCAGTAAATAATTACATTTCAGTAAACAGTTCAGTTGCAGTTCCATTCAATAGACAGTTCAGAAGATAATTAGATAACCATTTTTTGAACATATCTTTATACAATTGTTACTCACAGTGTCCTGGGCTATCAGTAGCTAGCGCGTCTCCTCGGAATGCCAACCCTATACAGTCAACAGATTGAACACACTCTAAGTTTAACAGTTGGGAAGTATAATAATTAACTCCCTATTAGGCCTCGGTGTGTTCTACATCTATAGCCTCATTAAGATGTCTTAAACTAGGCCTAAGAATGCCTAGGATGGAATGAGGATGCGAAAATACACTTAGAAAACAATTCCAGAAATTTCAGTGAAACAAGGCCTCCGCTCGAGCGCAGGTTTCCCCGCTCGAGCGGACAAGCAAAACAAAGGTCCCCGCTCGAGCGTCAACTTCCCCGCTCGAGCGTGACACACAATCCTCCGCTCGAGCGTACATTCCTTCGCTCGAGCGGACTGATGAACAGTACAAGATGCTGGATGCTCGATTTCTCCGCTCGACGCGCATTACTGCTCGACAGCGGACTGCAACACGGTCAAAAATACTGGGAGCTTGATTTCCCCGCTCGAGCGGCACTTCCCCCGCTCGAGCGAAGGCAAAAATCTGGAAAACCCAGATTCGAACTCCAAGTCCAAAACCCAGTTTTCAAACACCAAAATCGATCCTCTTGGGCCCATTTTCTGGAAAACTCTTTAAAACACATAATGTTACTTGATTCCAAGCTCAATTTGTAAAATCAAAGCCCAAGGGGAGTTTAATCAAGCTCATTTCCAAACCAATTTTCAAGAACATGTATGAACAACATTCAAACATGACATTCATGCATTCAAACCAATTTAAAGCTCCAATGTGATGCTCTAATGAGCTCAATACTTTGAAAACAAGATGAAAACATGGATTTGTACATGCTTATGAACATGCATGTGGTATTTAACCATGAAATCAACTCCAAACTCACTAAATCCAACATGCATGCAACAATGGAGTTCCAATTCAACATATATGAGCAAATTCATGACTTAACTTCTCTATAACCATGATACATGCAAGATGGAACTCAAAGACAACGAGAAGAAGATGGATTCACTTACCTAAGTCTTGAATTACAAGGTGAGGAAGCTAAATGAGCAATCTACACTTCAATTCTCAAACAACTCTTCAAGTTTTCAAGCCAAAACAAGAGCAATCCTCTCTCTCTCTAACTCTCTTCTAATTTCGGTGGGGACTAAGGAAAAGGCTGAGGAGAAGCTTTGATCAATTGATATATTCATGTAATAAGGCTCTAGTATAATAATAAACACAGGTCCACTATAGGTGGCAATTTGGTAGATAAGCCTAAGTTTGCAATTAGCTCATTTTAATCTAGTTTAATCATGCCTAATAAATTTTCAGATAAATATACCATTAAATCACAAATATTCTACTGATCCCAAAACTCTAAACGGTTCCTAATTCGGCCGCCGATAAGGCCTTCAATTAGCAGTTTAAACATATGAATTCAAACAGATAATCAATCAATCAAACAGATGCAATATGCAATTCAATAGATAAACTTATTCAATTTCAGTTTCGATTTCAATCAGTCCATTCAGTACTTCTCCTAATTCAATTATCAGTCATTATCAGTTCAGTTTAGCAGTAACCAGTAGCTAATTCAGGTGTTTATCAGTAATCAGTACGAGGGTTGTTACAATGAACCCCAGAGTTTACAAATGCATTGCTGAGCCTTATTGTCCTGCTCAATTTGCTAGACAATTTGGCTTCTCACAAGGGGTCTCAATACCTCTCTGAAGTAACACCAACCTAAGTCTTACCACCAGAGACTTGAAAGTTCGAAGGTCCAGACTAGAAGAGGCAACTTCTAAGTTTATACAAGACTTGGTCGAATTTGAGTACGTCCCTTTTCTTCCTCAAGGCAACACGTTGAAGAGGTACCACAACTGGTGGGTGACCAATATGGAAGTATACCTGGCCATTTCTCCTCAAGACCTACTGATGGTGTTGGATGTGCCCAAGCCCAAAGAAGCTGGAGTTGTTACTTCTTCCGCTGTCCTTACCACTTCAGTTCCTGTACCTGTAGGAATGGCAACGGGGCGGGGCGGGGCCGGGGATCACCCTCCCCGTCCCCGATCCCTGATGGCCAAAACTTCCCCGTCCCCGGCCCTGATCCCCGACGGGGAACCTATCACGGTCCCCATCCCCGTCCCCAACGGGGATCGGGTTTCCCCGACCCCGAATATTCCCCGATCCAACTCTGTTTCTACATTCAACACCATCAACAACAACTTTCAACATCATCAACAACATTCTCAAAAAATCATTCACAGAGACACACACACATATACTTACAGGTATACATTCACACAAAGACACACAAATACATTATACATACCCACAGACACACCCATACATATATACAGATAGAGAGAGAGAGAGATACATGTATACAGAGAGAGAGAGAGAGAGAAAGGGGATGATGGAGATCGGCGGAGATCGGCTGATCGGTGGCGACGACGGAGGAGATCGGCGGAGATATGAGATCTCTGTGTGACTGAGGGCAGCGACGGAGGTGGAGGTGGAGGTGCACAGCGACTGAGGGCAGGGCAACGATCTGAGATCTCTAGAGTGAACGGCGGAAGTGAAGCGGCGGTCGAGGTGGACAGCAACTCTGCGCTGAGGAGGCGAACAGCGACTCTGCGCTGAGGAGGGAAGAGAGAGAGGAGATGTGCGAGAGTGAGAGAGAGGAGAGGAGATGTGCGAGAGTGAGAGAGAGTAGAGGGAAGAGAGAGAGTGAGAGAGAGAGAGTGAGAACAAAACAAAACATATAATATATATTAAGGGGTATAAATAGCAACTTTAATTCGGGGGGCTAACGGGGACGGGGTCGGGGCCGAGAACGGGCCGGGGCCGGGAGTGAAAAACATATCACCGTCCTCGGCCCAAAAATCATCGGGGATTTATTTTTGAGTACCATCCCCGGCCCGTTGGGGATATTTTTCGGGGAAAAACCGCTCTAATCGGGTCGGGGGATCGGGTCCCCGTCGGGTCGGTTTCAAATTGCCATCTCTGTGTACCTGCTACCACACAGTCTGCTCCTGCTGCCTCAACTCCTCCTAGAGTTACTCGGGCCGCCTCGAAGAAAGGTATATACCCTTGTCTCTTCTCCTTTTGCCTTCTTTATAATGCTTTTAGCCTTATGTTTAGTTCTTCTTTTGTGAAGGTGGTGCGGGTGCCTCACAGGGAGATTCTCCTCAGAAGACCCAAGCTCTAAATCTTCTCAAAAGCAAACGGCAACAAAAGAAAATGAGACTTTTACTTGAGCCTAAAAAGGAAGTACCTGAGGTTCAAACAGAAGAAGAAGAAGAAGAGGTAACTCAAGAGCAAGAGTCACCCCTGAAAAGAAGGAAAAGAGTGACCGTCCCTTCTTCTGACTTGATTCAAGATCCCACTCATGAGACAACTGCCAGAGTAGTGGAAGAGGAACTCACTTCTGAAGAATCCGAATCCCAAATTAGAGAGAAAGAAATTGAGAAGGAACAGGCAATACCAGTACAAAGAGCAAAGAGAAGGAAGATGATTGTCTCTCCTTCTGATTTGGTCGAAGACCCTATTCATGAAGCAGCTGCTAAGGCAGTAGAACAAGAGCACTCTAAGGCCATAATTGTCTTTGAGAGAGCTGAGAAGAGACGGCAGCAGCAATTCTTAAGAGATGAAGTAGCTGCTGCTGATGCAATCCAAAGGGAAACTGCAAGAAGGCAACATATTGCTGAGCACTATTCCCTTCGAAGCTCTCCTATTGCTGCTATCACTTCTAAAACAAGTAATTTCTTTCATGCTTCTACTGTTTCTCCCTTATCAAATTTTTGGTATTAAAACTTGACATTACTTTACATCTTTTCTTTTGCAGCAACAATTACTGAGCCTATTCTTCCAATAAGGACTCCCTCAGTTTCAGTTGAAGTTGATCAGATGCAAAATGTGAGGACTATTCAGATAATACTCCCACTTCCTAGGCCTACATTCAATGTACCTTCCTTGAGGCCAAGCATTCCTGCATCTTTTTCCTTTGGATTAAATCCGTATCTTCCTTACTTATCTTTGGATCTACCTCAATTAAATTCTCTTTCGAGCCTTGCTCTTCCCCCTCCTCCTAAGGAAACTCCAACTGCTGCTCCATCTCTGATGGTAGCTGATTCCCCTACAGAGGGTGCTGGCAGCTCTCCAACCCATGGTTTATTACCTTTACCTACTTCCAGCCCTTCTTCCCTTGACCTATTAGTAGCTAGGACCATAGAGACTGCTGAAGATGCTCCACTCATTTCTCCTATCCCTATGCAGTCCTTTGTGCCTTCCACTACTGTTCTTTCTGCACCTCTCATGTCCACGGATGAGGTACATATCTTCGAAGCAAGACTAGCTAGTCTCTTCGACATGCCCTCTACCTCTCCAATAGCTAATGATGAGGCTGAGCCATTAGTTCTGGCTGATTCCTTGTTAGAAATTCTTGAGAGCTCCTCTTCCTCCAGTAGTAAGCCTTCTGCACCTCTGATGGACTTAGACAGCTGTCTGGAGTTATTGACATCTTTTTCAAAGATTCCTTTCGAGGCTTTACAAAGGCCTATAATAAGAAATGGCTTCCTTCAGTGCTGCAAAGTTGTTGAGCAATCCAGTATAACTGTCTCAAGTCATCTATCTCAGGCAGCAGCTACTATTGATTTTTACATCAACATTTGTCATGCTGCCAAGGCTGCAGAGGAGAAATTAGTGAGAGACCAGGGCTTTGTTTCCACAGTACATGCTGAAGTCTCAGGGCTAAAGGAACAATATTCCTCTGTCTCCCATTTTCGAACTCAACTATTAGAGAGGAAAGCTCAACTCGAGGAGGAGCTATCTGCAGTGAACCAGGCCCTAATCCGAACTGACACCAAATTGCAGATCACAAACCAAGGACTGGCTGACCGAAAAGCAGGAAATGACCACAGCCATTCAGTTGTTTTCATCTTTTAATAATAGAGCATCCATTGTAAAAGAACAACTGAGGCATTGTAATGATTTTTGGGCTAATTTATGGCATAATGTATTTAGCTCTTTATGAAAGACAAATTCTTATTTATCATTTGAGTATTTTTGTGTTCTTGTACTTGACATTTATTTTACTCCTTGTGTTTCCCATATAGTTGGAAAATAAGGCTTCAAATACCTGTCATTAATCTTTTTGGGATGTATATATCCATTCAAATTTCTCAAATGGTATGCCCCAAAAGGAAGGACTATATGGACTTGGTATGGTCCCTCCCAGTTAGGTGACCATTTGCCAAACTTATGGCTTTTAATCCCTATTGGGAGTATGGTTTTCCACACCAAATCACCTTCATCAAAGCCAATGTGTTTGACTTTTTTATTATAGTTTTTGGCTGCTTTCTTCTTCTGGAAAAGAATGCTATTTAATGCCAGAATTCTAACTTCATTTATGCTTTCTAATTCCAAGCACATACTCTAATGGTATTGCTCAGGATTTAACTGGTCTTGGCATTTTACCCTCAAGGACTTAACATTAATTTCCACAGGTAACACTGCATCATGTCTGTATACTAAAGCATAAGGAGTGACTCCTGTACTTGACCTTGGGGAAGTTCTATAAGCCCACAATACATCCAACAACAAGTTATGCCAATCCCTAGGATTGTCCTCCACAACTTTTTGTATTCCCTTTTTCAAGGACTTATTGGATGACTCAGCTTGACCATTGGCTTGTGCATAATAAGGGGTGGAATTAACAAGGCTAATTTCAAACTCTGCCACAAAAGACTTTACCATTTTCCCATCAAACACAGTCCCATTATCAACAGTTATAGTCTGTGGGATACCAAATCTGTGGATTAAATCCTTAATGAATCCAATAACCTCAGTTTGGTCTACAGCCTTGTATGGCTTAGCTTCGACCCATTTAGTGAAGTAATCAGTGGCCACTAAAATGAAACAATGATGCTTCGAAGAAGGTGGGTGTATTTTCCCCATCATATCCATGGCCCATCCTCTAAATGGCCAAGGCTTTACTACTGCATGCAGGTCAGTTATGGGCACATGCCTGATCGTGCCATGCTTTTGACATGCCTGGCAACCCCTTGCATATTCTATGCAGTCTTTAAGGATAGTTGGCCAATAATGAGAATGCCTTCGAAGCAACCACCTCATCTTCACACCAGGCTGATGAGCACCACAGATGCCTTCCTGAACCTCAGCCATAGCTGTCAATACTTCTTTTGGGCCTAAACATTCCAGCAATAAACCATCTCCCCTCTTTTTGTAGAGAGCATTACCGTATATGATGTATTGCATAGATTGCAATTTAATTTTTCTACTGGCCTTCGAAGATGGGCCAGCCAAGTACTGCATTATTGGATGCCTCCAATCTTGTTCCTGTAAGTCATTATGATTGACTTCCAAGACCACATTCCTTTTATTTAAAGGTAGTATTGATTTCTGGTATGTTGTTTGGCTTATGTCCCTTTGAGTATTATCTCTTCTCTTGAAATTCGAAACTTTCTGAGCCACATCATTAGCTCTATTATTCAAGAATCTTGGGACATGAGTTACATTTGCTATTTGAAATTGAGAAAGCAGATGTAATGCAACAACATAGTATGGTAACATGCTTATTCTTTGACATTTGAAAATCCCTTTTACTTGGTTAACCACCAATTGAGAATCTCCAAATATGTCAACTGCATGAGCTTGTAGTCCAATAAGAATTTCCAATCCCACTATTAAGGCTTCATATTCAGTTTGATTATTAGAACAAGTAATTTCATCCACTCTGAAACCATGTGTGGTTTCTATTCCCTGTGGTGACTTAATCACTATACCAATTCCAATTAGGCCATTGGCTTTCGATCCATCGAACCACATTTGCCATGGCTCAACACTAGCCATACCAAGTTCCATTATCTCTTGGCTTTCTGTTTGAGATGGATGGTCTGCCAAAAAATTGGCTAAAACTTGTCCTTTTACTGCCTTTTGGGGAACATATTCTAAATGAAATTCTGATAAGGCTAATATCCATTTGCCAATTCTTCCCCTCAACATAGGTCTAGATAACATATACTTAACCAAATCTGTGGTTACAATTACTAAGACAGTTGTAGGCAAAAGATAGTATCTTAATTTCATTGCAGCAAAATACAATGCAAGGCACAACTTTTCTACAGCTGAGTATTTACATTCACAAGAATTTAAAAACCTACTAAGGTAATAAACAGCTTGCTCCTTGCCTTCTTCATTGTCTTGGGCTAAGAAAGCTCCCAATGAATCTTCTGCTGCAGCTATGTACAACTTCAAGGGCTCATCACCCTTTGGTGGCATCAGCACTGGAGGGTTGGCCAAGTAGGCTTTGATACCTTCGAAAGCAATTTAATGCTCTACTGTCCACACAAATTCCTCTTCATCTTTTAGCCTTAATAAGGAAGAAAATACTTTAATTTTTCCTGCAGTGTTAGAAATGAATCTTCGAAGAAAATTAACCTGTCCAAGGAATTTTTGTAATTCTTTCTTACTTGATGGAGGTCTGACTTCAATGATGGCTTTGGCTTTATTCTGGTCAATCTGTATTCCTCTCTTGTGTACTACATAGCCCAAGAAGTTTCCAGATGATACGCCAAAAGCACACTTAAGAGGATTGAGCTTCAACTTGAACTTTCTCATTCTTTCAAAGGCTGCTTCTAAGTGAAACAGATGCTCCTCCATGAATTGGGATTTAACTACAATGTCATCAATATAACACTCTAAATACCCTCCAATGAGGTCATGAAAGATAGTGTTCATAGCCCTCTGATATGTAGCCCCAGCATTCTTCAGGCCAAATGGCATTTTAACCCATTCGAAGGTCCCAATATTCCCAGGACATCTGAATGCTGTCTTGTGAACATCCTCCTCTGCAATGCAGATTTGGTTATAACCAGAGTGCCCATCCATCATTGATAAAATTTGATGCCCTGCTGAACTGTCTACCAACAAGTCTACTATAGGCATAGGTTATTCATCTTTTGGAGTTGCTAGATTTAAGTTTCTGAAATCAAGGCATACTCTCATTTTACCATTCTTCTTAACTACAGGCACAATATTGGATAGCCATTCAACATACCTGGCTGTCCTGATAAAGCCTGCCTTGAGTAGTCTAAGAATTTCTTCCTTAACTTTCTGAATCACTTCTGGACTCATTCTTCTTGGCTTTTGCTTGTATGGCTTGAAATTAGGCCCCATAGGGAGCCTATGTTCCACTAATGACCTATCCAATCCTGGTAGTTCATTATAAGACCATGCAAAACAATCTTTATATTTCTTCAGAACAACCAACAACTGGTCCCTGTCCAGAGCATTCAAACAAGCACTTATATAGGTGGGCTGTTGTATAGAACCTTCCCCTAAATTTACTTCTTCTAAGGGGTCTTGTGTCTGAGAACTCACTGAAGCTTCTTCTTTGATCCCTTCTGCCTTCGAAGCAATCTTCTTGCTTTGTTCTGCTCCCAGGTTCTTTAATTCAACATCTTTACCCTCCTCCTCATAGATAAAGTCTGTCCATAAGGCTTCTTCCTCCTGTATCTCCTGGACTTTTGTTTCAATGTCCAATGCATAGTATTTGTCAAGGACCAAAACTCTGGCCTGTTGTTGCTTCTGCTTGCAGCCAATTATCATGGCTTCTTTCTCTTGCTCTTGTACTCTATGGACTATTGATTTTACATCCAATATTGAGAACTTAATTAGAGCCAAAGACTTGGCTTCTAGGACTTCATTTCTTTGCCTACAACCAGGCATCATTGTCATCCTTAACAACAACCTTTTCATCAGCACTCTCCTGGACTAAGTGCTTCAGATGTGTCACTTCCTCATCAGCCGTCACTTCGGCTGAGCCATCAGGTTTCCTCAGTATACTGAGTGGTGTCACTTCCTCAATATACAATTTGGCCTTTGCGAAGTCTGCACAGGCTATGAAGGGTTGAGGATCTGCATCAATTTCCTCTGTCTCCCCATTGCCCAAGGCCATCATTATTTTCTGATGCAAAGAGGAAGGCACACACTTGTTAGTGTGAATCCAATCTCTACCAAATAAAGCATTGTACTTAGCATTACTGTCGATGACGAAGAATGCTGTCATGCAGTCCCTGGTTCCCACACTCAGGTTGATAAGCAGAATTCCCTGAGCCATCTGTTTGTCTCCGACGAAACCAACAATGGTTGTGCTGGTTGGGATTAACCTGGGGTTCATTTTCCCTAGTTTCTTCAAGGAAGATTTCGGTAGTAAGTTCACCACTGCCCCATTATCTATCAAGACTCGGTTCAATTGTATCCCATCAAAAAAGGCCTTGATATACAAAGGCTTGACATGCTGTGTCATAGAGTTCGAGGGATATTCAAAAGGATATGAGAGGTTAATGCTCACTTCTTCTTCACTCTCATATTCATTTTCCATTAGAGTAGCCATTTCGGAATCATCTTGCACTATACTCACTTGTGAGTCTTCACCAGAGACTGGAATTGGGTCCATTTCTTGCCCTTCTTGGTTCTCATCTCCAGCTTGGAATTCATGTGGTAGTTGTAGACGTCCCCGAACGCCCCGGGAGGGTTAGGTTCATATTGGGGTCACTACAGTTCGAAGGACTCAAATGTCATGGTTCTTAATCTTGAACCAAAGAGTCCAAATCCGGCAAATCGTTTTGAAAACAGATTTTTTGAAAGAAGTGCCAAACATGGACTGCTTTGCCAGATACAGAGTCGCCACCTAAATATTTTTTAAAATGGGAAATTTAGGAAACCCTGACTCGTTGCCAAAGGCCACGTGTCCGTCATCACCAAAGTTGGCTCGGGAACTTGGGTACGATTGGGGAAGGTCACATCGTGAGCACCCCCGCTCACCCGGTCAAAGACCGGCCTCTACTAACCATGATATCTGTTTTTGAAAACCTTGTATGCTCTTATTCCAGTTATTAGCCTAGGTTACTATGTGATGCTCGCAGCAAATAAGTATAGACTGAGCCGCCTGAATTGGAACAAAACACTTCATGTTTGTTTGTTTGAAAATGGTTTGATGGTGCTACCCGCAGGTAGGCTAAAAATGCGGATTTGCCACCCTCAGGTGGGCTTAGAAAACATGATTGATGAATTGTCCCAATTCAGATAACTCAACCTCCACCCACAGGCATTCAAGGCAGTTATATCACATAAGCACATAGCCTCATGGTAAGCATGCTATCATGGCAACACTCACACGCATGCAAGGATGCTAAAGCATAAAACTCACCGGGTACTCCAAGCCAAAACAAAAGCTGATTAGAAATCATGCATGGATCCTAAGTATACAGAATGCCTAATGCAACACATGCAAAAATGCAACTATAGCAGGCTCGGCTATTCTAAACATGGCATATGAAATGCTACAGCTATCATGTATTCAATTTGGAATTGAAATACAAATGCAGTTTGTATGATGCGCCGAGCCCGGTGCGTGCAAAACAGATGAATGATGTAACATGCTATCATACTGTATGCTAATTAAAATATGCCCTATATCTAACCATCGTAAGCGGGTAAATAAAAGGGAGAAAGAAATGGGGGTTGGAAGACATACATCACACACACCCACACTTATTACAGTTATGCCCTCGCGCAGAGGGTCCGAATAAATAATACAGTCCGAAATATTACAGTCCGAATAATACAGATTCCTAATTAATTAACAGATTAAATAAGAAAGCTTTAAAATTGGCTTGCAAGCCATGAGGGGCTGCCTCGCTTCGTTCCGGATAATGAAATGATGCATGCTGGGCTGCCTTTTGGAAATCCACTGGGATGCCCCAATCAGCCTCTGTTTGCAATGTTTCTTGAAATGCGCGCCAGACTCTGAAAAGTTGCTGATTCTTGATTTTGCTGCAACAGAGAGCAGGAAAAAGGCATAGCAATGTATTTCACAAATATATGCATGCCTCGATCCTCGTGCCATCAATCACGCATATCGATGCATGATGGCCGAGGAATCGGATTGCACAACTCACTATAGAATGAATGCACATGAATGCTACAATGAAAACCTAACTCCATCATGGGTAATCCGGAGTGTCGGTGACTGGGAATTGAGACCCGTTCCGTCACTCGGAGTACGAAACGTGCCTCGTTTCCCGTGCCCGGGCTAACTCCTATTCCGAACACAATGCAATATACATGATATGCATGAAATGTCATCCAAGATACAGCGTAGTATACATAATGCTGATGAAAATGAGATGAAAATGAGACGCCTCGAAAAGCGTGCCCACGGGCACGCAAACCGAGGCGATGATGTGAGATGCAAATCGGATAAAACCGAAGTGCCTCGAAATGCGTGCACACGGGCACGCAAACTGAGGCAATGATGTGAAATGCGAATCGGATAAAACCGAAGTGCCTCGAAATGCGTGCACACGGGCACGCAAACTGAGGCAATGATGTGAAATGCGAATCGGATAAAACCGAAGTGCCTCGAAATGCGTGCACACGGGCACGCAAACTAAGGCAATGATGTGAAATGCGAATCGGATAAATCGAAGTGCCTCGAAATGCGTGCACACGGGCACGCGAATCGAGGCGCTGATGTGAAGTGGAAATCGGATAAAACCGAAGTGCCTCGAAAAGCGTGCCCACGGGCACGCAAACCGAGGCGATGATGTGAGATGCAAATCGGATAAAACCGAAGTGCCTCGAAATGCGTGCACACGGGCACGCAAACTGAGGCAATGATATGATGAGACGGAAATGCAAATTGGGCTTATACTAACATGAGTGGACCTCAGCCACACTCACATCAGATGCCGTCGGAGAAAACAGAGGTGCCTCGAAGTGCGTGCACACGGGCACGCAAACCGAGGCATGGCCCGAAGGCATGAAAATGCTACAGAAATGCAATGATGGGCTTATACCAACATGAGAGAGCCTCAGCCTACTCACATGGGAAGCCAATGAATGAAAACGGAGTGCCTCGAAGTGCGCGCCCGTGGGCACGCAAACCGAGGTAATGCACTAAAGCACGAAATGACATGAAAATGATATGCAAGCATGCAAACCAAATTTCAGCAGCTACATAAAGGGGAAAACAGCCCCGAAATGATACGAAATGACAATCAATGCATGAAATCATCCCGAAATGTGATTTTAAGTACCCGAAATGGCCTACGGCTATGCTAAACATGCAAAATTGATACATGAAAGCCAAAACGGTAGCAAGGCAGCCCCAAATATGGCATTTTTTCAGTACAAAACATGGCTAAATAGCAAGCATGGATAGGGCAACAATAGCATGCAAAAATACGAGCCAAGAGCGGGGTATTGAAGCAAGTGGTACATGCGATGTTCAAATGGAAAAGTACCCTTCTACAACACTGATGAGGGACTAAAAATATGCATATTTTCAGTAGATGACATTTCCCAACTCAGTATGCAAACATGCTAAAAATGCTATGCAAGAATGAGGGGATATGGGCTATAACATGAGGTACCAAAAGCATACATCAAACAACTTTGGACCCTTGACAAAACATGAAGAATAGGCCATTATAAGACACTTTATAAGCCTGATGAAGGCTGAAATTCGAAGCTAAGCAAGCCTAAACAAATATGCAATTTTACGGAAAATATGGAGGATACAACATGAAGTACCAAAACCAATCATCAAAGGGCCTAAGACCCTTAACAAAACATGAAGAATAGGAAAAAATAAGGCTCTGTCTAGGCCTGATGAAGGCTGAAATCCGAAGCATGGTGAGCTTAAAAAAGCATGCAAAATGGGATTGTGACAAGAATTCAAAGCAAGTGATATGTAGAGCAAGAAAACCAGGTTGAGCCCTTCTTCAATGTTGAAGAGGGGATCAAAATAAGCACAATATCAGTATGGTGAATGCTCCAAATCAGATCACAAATAGGCCAAAACAATCATGCAATTTTACGGTAAAATGGAAGCATTTCAAAGGAAATGCATGATAGAGAAGCCAAACATGGCTGAGCCCTTCTTCAATGTTGAAGAGGGGATCAAAATAGGCCCACTCACAGTTTACCTCATGCTCGAAATCAGATCACTCATAAGCCAAATATTCAATGCAAAATAAAGGCATACAAGATGCTATTGAAGCAAGTGCACCATAGAGGGCTCAAACAGGGTTGAGCCCTTAAACAAAGATGAAAATGAGCTCAAAAGAGGACTACTTTCAGTAGGGGTCGGAGCTCAACACAATAAGCAAATAGGCTTAAGATTTGAAGCAAAAATGAGCTCAAAAGAGGGTGAAGTGTACTTACCCTTGAAGATCAAGACTTTGGTTGCTCTTTGCTTGATGAAAGTTGCTTCTAAGCTTCTCAAGAACCCCTCCTTGCTGCTGGAATAGAGTTGGTGATGGTGATGCTAGGTGTTGATGAACAAATGGTGCCAAGACTTGGATGTTTGAAGCCTTTTGGAAGAGAGGAATGGAGGAGATGCATGTATGGAGCTCTCAAGGGATTTTCCTAACCCCAAAACCAGCTGGGAGCTGCTGGTTTTTATGGCCAAAAGAGAGGTCAAAAGGAGGGCCAAAAAGGTGGAAATAATATCTATATATTTTGCTCTAAATATCTATCAAAATATCTAGATATTGGGCTCTAAATAAGAAGTGGCGTTCGGCCACGAAGTGGGCATCAGAGGCCCCAGGGTTCCTCAGAATGACAAAACAGAGGTTCCTGCCAAAAATCGGAGAAAACCGATGCGAAATGAATGCTCGGGGGCCAAACCGCGAGGTTCGGGGCCCGAAAACCGGCTATAAGCACCGAAAGTGGCATACGGCCACGAAGTGGGTATCTGCGACCCCAGGGTGCCTTGGAATGATGAAACAGAGGTACATGCCAAAAATCGGAGAAAACCGATGCGAAATGAATGCTCGGGGGCCAAACCGCGAGGTTCGGGGCCCGAAAACCGGCTATAAGCACCGAAAGTGGCATACGGCCACGAAGTGGGTATCTGCGACCCCAGGGTGCCTTGGAATGATGAAACAGAGGTACATGCCAAAAACCGGAGGAATCGGAGACGGTTGGGCGGTCCCGAACCGAGGCACACGGCCTGACGGCTCCGAAAACCGGGAACCGGGCTCCGAAATGGGCAAAATGGCCTATGGCCACGAAAAGTAGCGCACGGCCACCGAGAGATGGTCTACAGGACCACTCTCCCCCTCAGGAAAGAAACAGAGAAAACCGAGTCTGGTTCGCAAACCGAGACAAGGCACAGAAGAGGATTCGAAGTCCGGAGGCAGGCGCACGGCCGCGACTCTGAAACTTCTGAACGAGCACGATATGCAACATCACCGAGCGCTCAATCGTGACGTCTGAGTCTTAAGGTCGGTCAAAATGGGGTGTCTACAGTAGTATGTGTACCATATTCACTAATACTGAGCCAAATTGGATGGCTGGCTGTGCCTGTTTCTCCTCTTGGCCACCTTGTCCAGTTACTTTAGAAGCATCCTCCATATTGCATTCTGGCACTTCTTTACTAGCAAGCTCTTTCAAATGGTCTTTTTTGACTGGTTTTTCAACCAAAACTGTTTGTTTAGCCATGAAGGCTTCGAACATTTCTTCCTCGACCATTTCTTTCTTTTGGCCTAAGCCAACTTCTTTCTCTGCCTCGCTGTCACTCTCCATCAACGCCTTCTCCAATCCTGCTAAACTGGACTTCTCTCTGGCTTTTAGTTCAGAGTGAACTTTGGCCAACTGTTCTCTGCTACCACCCATCTTGCCTTGTAGAGTTGGTTTTGGAGTATAGTCTGACTTCCTTTCTTCTGTCTGTACCAATGAAGAACTCTCTCCACTTTCTTTCAAGTCTTGCTGGTACTGAGTGTACCTACGCTGAATTTTCCTCCTTTGTGATCTTGAAATTACGGGACTATATCTGATTCCTTTGTTTTGGGTGCTTAAGCAATACCCAATTGTTTGGAGCCACCAAAGGAGGCTTGACCCTCCTGCCTTGGTTTCCAATTACATTCTTTGGGTAAACACTTCCCTAGGTTTGTTCTGCATCACAAACCAATCTGGGACCCAGGTCCCCACGAACTACTAACCCGGCTGTTGAACTGCTTCTTTCTTCCTTTGAAGTCACCTTCGAAGCTGGCTGTGAAGGCCACTTTGGCCCAACTTCATGCTTTGGGCCTAACTCAGGCCTTTGATGAAGGTGTCCACTTTCTGTCCTGCGTGAGGCTGGTCTAAGGGGCCAATCTCTAGCTTTGATCCCATGAACTGAACCTCTCTCCAGTCTCCTCTCAAATGACTGCTCTCCATTCTATAATAATTAGGTGGCCTGGACTCATATAAAGGCCTCTTGCCTTTGGAATGCATTCTATCAGTTGTTGGTTCAACCATCAATGGCTGCTGCCTAACACCAGATGGATGTGGCCTTTTATTGTAAGCATTGGTTGGTTTGGGACGTCTCTGCACATCCCTGTAATATTGCTTCCCATTAATTGGAAGCCTTTCAGCCATTTGGAGCTCAACCTGCACCTGGGACACATCCTTTGCATTACAGCTGCTTCTAAGGAGTCGTCATGCAGTGCTTCTTCATCAGAGTTTTCCCTCTGGTGTGAGAAACCTTGTCCAATAGTTGGTAGATTTCTTGTGTCCTTCTTGATAGTTGTCTGGTTGGCAACATGCATCTGCACATTGACTTCTCCCAATTCTTTCAAGGACAAGCTTCGAAAGTCTGGCATTATGACATTGGCTGCCAATCTCCAATCTCTGGAAATGGATTACTGTCAATCCCCATGGCCTTTTCTACTTTGGCTGGGAATTTCAAACTTCCTTTCCGAATTTGTTCTTGGATCCTGTCTCGAAAAAACAATACAGTTCTTAGTCGAGTGAGACTAAGAATTATGCCATTTACAATATATTTTTCCTTTAAGTTTATCAGGAGATGGAATTTTGACTCTCTTTTGGTAACTTAAGGAAGTTGGCCGCAAGCAAATGATCAAAAATGTCATCTGCCTTAGTTAAATCGAAAAAGAGTATTTCCTATGAAGGTCTTTCTTTTTAAACTGTTGGTCAATTGTTGTTCCTTATGAATTAATGCTTCA
>JAPPVO010000199.1:0-18549 GCA_030407325.1 Camellia japonica
TGACGGTAAGTGGCATAATCCCCCTCCTCAAGATGGAGTAAGGCATCAGTACCCAGCATAGCATTGACAACATCCCGAGAAGAGAGCCTATCGGCAATCCGCATCTCGACTGGGGGTGCTGAGGGAGGGTCCTGAGAAGTATAGCCCCATACCTGACGCAAAAAGTGCTCCCCCAGAAACCAGGCTCTACCAACTGGCCCCTCGAATAGAATCCTGTACTGGGAGGAACCCCGCCCTCCAGCAAACTGGTATCGGAGACCCTCACCTAAGGGTGCCCAGGGCTCCCATGTAATCTGCGGGTAACCAATCAATCAGGAATCAGGAAGGTACGAGACAAATCAAAGATGAAAACACAAAGAATTGAGAGTTCTGGAATACCTCCGTCGACTGGACCGTGTCGAAATACTGCCGTAGATAAAGGAGAGACTCCCGGGGTCTTGGCCGGTGTTGGCCCTCAAATACCAGTGAATACGGGGTCATGAGAGGCCCTCTCACCACCATCTCTGGGGCTAATACCGGGAAATATACATAGACGCATAACTGTAGAAAACAGTGCAGAATGTAAATGCAAATATGGCAAAATGGAGCATAGTAAATGTGATGTGAACAAAGACCATTAACATAGCAGTAAAGCACAAATGTAGCCATCATGGTGAGGGACTTAATCATCAAAGAGAATAGTATCACAGAAACACAAAGCAATAGATGAAATCAAAATCCCCAACCACAATCCCCAATGTAAAAGACACAGAAAAACCGAACAAAAACACCCAAATCAAAAAACAAACCTAGATGGAATGTACAGAACCAAACCACTGTGCCATAGTCAATAGGAACAATGCCTAACCCTAAATAGGACAATCAGAGACAATATACACCCAATGATCGACGGGATAACCACTCAAGAAAACCCAAAGTCGAATAGAGCAGAGATACAGAAATCCGACATAGGAACAATGGAGAAGGAGAGGAGAAACATACCTGAGATGGGTAAACACACGAAAAATTCCAAGAATCCTCCGAGGAAGGGCAGACCAAGGAATGGGGGGCAAGGAATCGCCAAAAACCCTAGAAGAGGAGGAGTTGAGAGGCAAAAATGACTTGAAGGGTCGAAGGAGGGAAAGATATACAAAATCAGTCCGCTCGAGCGTGAGACAAAACACGCGAAGTCCCGCTCGAGCACGAAAACGGAAGATCGAGCGTAAAAACAACCTTCCCAGAACTGCCAAGGCAAAGAGCAAACTACTGCAAGGCTCAAAACCATCCTCGAGCGTGAGAATGTCCGCTCGAGCGGGGGCAAATTTTTTTTTTTATTTTTTATTTTTAAAACAAGAACAAGAAACTCAAAAACATGAAGTGAGCCCTGGAACACAAGTAGACAATCACATTTAACCAAAATGGATACTGAGATGAAATAATCTGCAATTCATGAATTCTGTAAACTTGCAATGTTTCAAAAAAAATTACACTGGAAACCATGAGCAAAGCAGATAAAATATAATCAGTGATCATAAACTACATGAGAATGTACAACTCAAAATCCAACATGAGAGCTCACAAAACAAAGTGTGTGTGTGCAATCCATGAGAGTCCACTGAGCTAGAGTTAATCCTAGTAGTGATCGGATGGCTGGACCTCTGGCAAGAGTAACTGAACATCACAGAGAAAAGTCAAACCACTAGGAATCACGGGGTATTTGTTGAGTAAATGCGGAGGCTCCCCCTCAATCAATGAGTCCTTTTTTTTTTTTTTTTTTTTTTGACTTTTTCTTTCTTGTGGGCACTCATTGGTGGCATTCACGCTCAAGAGTATGGAAACCAAACCAGAGAAGAATGAAATTTTAGAGGATGGCCTGGTTGGTGCCTTTGAGGTAGCCTTTTCCTAATGCCTGGACTTCAAGGAACTGAGGGAGAAACCGTGGAAGTGAAAACAGATGGTAGATGGTTAAGAGACTCAACATCTCCCACGATATACTAGTATCGGTCAATTCCACTGTAAAAGTACAAGAAACATTGTTAGTGGTCCATAGAGAACTTTGATCACTTATGCGGAAACCCCTGCAGCAATTTATCTCAAGGATGTGTACAGAATGAGATCATGAGGTTAATGAGCATGGGCATTCAAAATGAGCTATGAACACTGAATAATGAGATCTTGTAAGCAGCATTAGTAGTGTACATAAAAAGATGAATGCAAGAAAACCAGATATCAATGATAATGAGATTATGGCATCCAAGCACAAATAAGGCAAAACACTTACACCTACTCAAGGAACAAGTAACACTATAGTGATCGAGCATGACACCCAAGGTCTTTCTAAGGAACTCAAACCGAAGAAGATCAAGGGGTTTTGTAAAAATATCAGCTTTTTGATGCTCAGTAGGTATATGTTCAAGAACAACAAGGCCTTCTTCCACTAACTCTCGAATAAAATGATGACGAATGTCAATGTGTTTTGTGCGAGAGTGTTGGACAGGATTTTTTGAAATGTTTATGGCACTTGTGTTATCACAAAAAAGAGTGAGAGTGTTTGTTCTATCCCATAATCATGAAGCATTTGCTTCATCCACAACATTTGTGCACAACAACTCCTGCAGCAATGTACTCAGCCTCAGCAGTAGAAAGAGAGATGGCATTTTGCCTTTTACTATGCCAGGAAACCAGATTATTTCCAAGGTAAAAACACCCCCCGAAGTACTTTTCCTATCATCTGCACACCCTGCCCAGTCGGCATCAGAAAAACCAGTAATTTCAGCTGTAGTATCAGTGGAAAACCAAACCCCACACCCCAAGGTCCCATTAACATATTTGATGATGCGTTTGACCGCAAGAAGGTGAGACTCTTTAGGATTGGCTTGGTAACGGGCACAAACACCAACACTGAAAGAAATATCAGCACGACTGGCTGTCAAATACAAAAGACTCCCTATCATACTCCTATAAAGGGTAGGATCAACATCAATACCAGTGGAATCTTTGGAGAGGTGAAGACTGGTGCTCATGGGAGTGCGTGCATGTTTGGCAGACTCTAGACCAAACTTGGTCACAAGATTTTTGACATACTTAGACTGAGAAACAAACATACCCGAAGGGACTGTTTAATTTGAAGACCCAAGAAATAAGACAACTCTCCCATCATGCTCATCTCAAACTCATGTGTCATACAATCCGAAAAATATTTTACAAGATGCTCAGCAGTAGATCCAAACACAATATCATCAACATATATCTGGGCAACAAGAATATGAGACTTAGTATGTTTCACAAATAAGTCTTATCCACACTACCCCTTTGAAAATCATTATCAAGAAGAAAGGTAGTAAGTCTATCATACCAAGCCCGAGGGGCTTGTTTCAACCATACAAAGCCTTGTCTAACTTGTAGACATGACTAGGACATTTAGGGTCCTCAAACCCTTTTGGTTGCTCAACATATGCCTCTTCTTTTAAGTACCCATTCAGAAAGGCACTTTTCACATCCATTTGAACAACTTAAAGCCAAGAAAACATGCAACACCAAGCAAAATACGAATAGATTCAAGGTGCAACTGGGGCAAACGTCTCATCATAGTCAATACCCTCTACTTGTGTGTAGCCTTGAGCAACCAACCTAGCTTTATTCCTTACAACAGTACCATTCTCATCAGATTTATTTTTAAAGATCCACTTGGTACTATCACATTCATGTCTCTAGGTCTGGGAACAAGAGTCCAACTTTGTTACGCTCAAATTGACCTAATTCTTCATGCATAGCATTGACCCAACTATCATCTAGCAAGGCCTCTTTAAAATTCTTAGGTTCAATTAAAAACATACAACACATATGTGATACCTCATCCCAAATCTATCTTCGGGTTTTCATTCGATCCGAAACACTTCCAATCACCTGTTGAGCTAGATGATTCAGTTTCACCCTTGCTGATGGTTTAAGCTCAGGACTTGCAGTGATAGAAGCAACAGGAGTGATGTCCCTTTGAGCACTCTTTGGACTTGAACTTACCTGTGAGGATGGTGCTGTATCAATTTCTTGTGATTGGACCGCGGCTTCTCCTTGATTTTGTGGTTCAGTATCCAAGATTGGAGCCTCACCATTGTCATTCCCATTTGTTGCTGGAGTAGGTGCACCAGTGTCATCTATAACTACATTGATAGATTCCATTAAGGATAAAGTTCGCAGGTTATAGACACGAAAAGCCCTACTGTTGGTTGAATACCCTAGAAAAATACCTTCATCACTTCGGGAGTCAAATTTGCCCAAGGGCTCCCTATCTTTGAAGATGTAACATTTACTCCCAAAAGTTTTGAAGTATTTTACGTTAGGTTTCAATCCCTTCCACAATTCATATGGAGTTTGTAAAGTGCCGGCCTTAAATACACACGATTTATAACATAAACCGCAGTATTTAGGGCTTCAGCCCAAAACTTAGGAGGAAGTTTCTTACTAAGGAGCATGACCCTAGCCATTTCTTGAACAACTCTGTTCTTCCTCTCAACCACTCCATTTTGTTGTGGAGTAATAGGTGCAGAAAATTCATGCTTAATCCATGCATATCACAAAAATCCGAAAACGAACTGTTTTCAAATTCACGACCATGATCAGTTCGGATTCTTATGATACGCCGAATGGAAACACCCTGTTCATTTTGGATTTTAAGGACTAAGGCCTGAAAAGCATTAAACGTATCAGATTTTTTCCTTAAAAAATTTACCCAAGAAAATCAAGTAAAATCATCAACAGTTAGAAAAATGTATCTTTTACCTCCAATGCTTTCAGTGCGAGTAGGACCCATTAAATCCATGTGAACCAAATTCAAGAGGACGTTTGGTTGTAAAGCTGTTCACACTTTTTATGAGGGGCACGGGTTTGCTTTCCAAGTTGACATGGTCCACACACATGGCTCAAATTCTTACCCAGTTTAGGTACTCCTCTCACAAGCTCTTTGTTGGCTATCTTAGTTAGGTCTTTGAAATTCATGTGACCTAATCTTTGATGCCACAAATCAATGTTACTTATGATGGCAGAGTGACAGGTGAGATCATCAGTAGTAACAATCCCATAGCAATTATCAGATGTGCGAACCCCATGTAGACAGTATTTCCCTTTTTATCCAAAATTTCACATTTATTTTTTGAAAACAATACTTCATGATGGAATCACACATTTGACTAATGCTTAAAAGATTTGCTTTAAGACCATCAACAAGTAGAGCATTATCCAGTTTGGGAAGACCAGCAACACTTATAGAGCCCTTACCAATGACTCTAGAAGTGCCGCCATCTCCAAAGGTAACAATTCTCCTTCATATTTTTCAAGAGAGGTGAAGTAGGATTTGTTACCGGACATGTGACGAGAGCAGCCACTATCAAGATACCACATGTGTGAGTCACGTGCTTTTAAGGCAGTGTGAACAACTAAACAAGTCAAATCATCTTTCCTAACCCAAATCTTTTGGTCTTGGTCAATGTCTTGGCGTTGTGAACACCCTCATGAATCTTGGTATTCCGCCTAGACATGTAAGGTTGTCTCCTAACCCAAAAAGTATTCGAATTTCTACCCTTTTGAGACACCTTACAAAAACAGTCATAGCAATAAGGACGAATGTGGCCATACCTACCACAATGATGACAAATAAAACACAGGTTTTACCTCCTTTTTGTTGATCTTACCCACTTTCGGTAGATGAAGAGAAGGATCATCCTGGTCTATCTTCAGCTTTCCTTTTGCTTGAGTCTTCAGGTTATGTGAGGTAGAAGCTTGTCCCTTGTGAGCTGTTGCACCATAGCCTAGCCCACTTTTGTCACAACCCATTTGTTGAGACCCGAGGATGTCTTCTAGAGATTTGGAACCTTTGTTCCACATGGAATTGTTGCTCTAGCGATACGGAGTTCTTCATCTTTCTGACTGACTCTCTCTTCCAATGCAGCTTGTGACAACTCAAGACTTTCAAGCTTTTCTTCATATGTGGAATACACCTTCAGAAGTTCATTCCTTTCAGTTTCACAGGATAGAAGTTTTCCACATAAGTCTTGCCTGTCACTTGAGATCTTGATGACATTCTGTTTTGCTGTTACAAGTTCTCCTTTTAGCCGGACATTCTCGCTCTCACATGTTTTGAGTTTGAGAGAGAGTTTGTCGTTGGTTTTGGACAAATTCAGAGATTCCTCGTACAGCTTTTCGTAAGCTTGTTGTAGTTCATCGACATTGATCTCATCATTGTCTTCAGATGTTTCATCATCCTCTTTTTGCTCTTCATTCTCCTTGACCTCATCCAATCTAGCAACCAAGGCAGATAAGTTGCTGGATGGTGGTGGAGGTGAATCTCTTCTTTCATGGAATTGGCTCAGAATTTCCCATGCATCTTTAGCCTTTGTGCAGTGAACAACCCGTTGCTGTTCTTCATGGAAATTGCACCACGAATAGTGATCAGGGCTCTCTGATTGCCCGGATTATCTGCACTTTCTGTATCTTCTTCAATGGCTTGCCAACCTTCTGGTTCAAAAGCTCTCAGAAAAGCCCTCATTCTGATTTTCCAATACAGGTAGTTAGTCCCATCAAAGGTGGGAGCATGATGCAAGTTCTGACCAAAAGCTACTTCCGAAGGCTTCGGAAGAGGTTGAGTAAAAGTAGTCCAAAATGCCATGAAAGCACTATCCCCATCTTCACCGGATTCAGGTTCTTCGGGTTCTTGCTCCGACCCGCTTTCATCATCCCAAGTCACAGTGTAGACTTTCTTTCGATTCTTTTTCGAAGGGCATTCAAGGGACATATGGCCAAACCCTTGACATTCATAGCACTTGACCCCTTGCCCCCTTACAATCTTCTTTTCAGTTTTTTGAGCAAATTTTGGTGGAAAAGTTTTGGGTTTATCAGTACTCTTATCTTTTGAAATAGGGTCTCTGAAATTAGGCTTCTTTTTCAAAAAATTTTAAACTGTTTTGTGAGCATAGCCGTCATCTCAGACTCTAAATCAAATTCAGTCTCCGGAGGTTTTGCAGTCTCATGAGCACTCGTGAAAGCCACACTTTCTTTGTTTTTTCTTTGAAATTTGGTGGGCTTCATAAGTCTGCAAATTTCCAACCAATTGATCGAGCTTGAGGGTATCAACATTCTGAGCCTCCTCAATGGCTGTCACCTTTGATTGGAACCTCTCGGGAAGGGACCTCAAAATTTTTCCAACAACTTTTTATTTTTTCACGGAGAGTGAAACAGGAATTCACGATATCACTGAGTTTTGCATAGAAATCATCAAACGTCTCATCGTCGCATAAAAAGGGTTTCAAAGGCGGAGGTGAGACGTTGAAGTTTTGACTTTTTACAGAGGTAGTACCTTCGTGAATTGTTTCAAGAATATCCCACGCCTCTTTTGCTACCTCACACGTGCAAATTCGACGAAATTCTTCAGGTGTGACGGAGCAAAAGAGGGAGTTGAGAGCCTTGCTGTTCCAACTCGAGTTCTGGTAATCAGTTGTGTCCCATTTATCAAGGGGTTTAGGAATATCAATGCCATCGATGGTGACAATAGGTTCACTCCACCCAAGACCACGCAGTGCCAAACTTTCTCATCGATGGATTTTAAAAATGCTCTCATACGAGCTTTCCAATAAGAATAGTTTGTACCGTCGAGTAAAGGAGTCTATGAGTCGAGTTACCTTCACGAATAGAATCCATAATACTAGTCACACAAAATCACACTCCTATAGTTTTGACAAAACAAAGAGTGACCTGCTCTGATACCAATTGAAAATCGTAAGTGATTCGTGATTAGATCAAGATTAAAATATTCCAAATCCCAAATATTCAAAACACTCAATCTAAAATCAACAAGCACTTACGAGAGTGATTTTAGTTTGTTTGTTTTTAGGAATACATAATAAATCGACACAAACGATTTTTACGTGGAAAAACCACAATTGAAGAACCTTCAATTGTAATCAAAAACCACGGGCGAACCGCCACTAATCAATCCACTACTGAAAAACGAAAGATTACAAAGATAATACACAAATTACCCAACCCAGTCAATTTGTCCTCGAATCTTCTGTAACTCTTTCACTATGCCTTCGTCACGGAACTGATCAATTCTGAAGTTGATTCCACAACTTCACTTGTCGAATTAACGACTACGTATAAGAATCAAACACCTTTTGAACTCTACGTCTTTGATCTTCGGAAGCCACCGAAGAGAACTCTCTTGAATATAAAGTATCAAATGATTATATCTCAATCATAAGTTTAGAACTCTCTCAAGAACATCAAGGAAAACTATCAAAAATCTCAGAAGAAAACCTTCAAACAAAACCCTAGAAAACCCTAAACAAGATCTAGGAAAAGTAATCCTAAACAAGCCCATCATGCGAATTTATAGAATCTGAGTTCGCGCGGTCCGCTCGAGCGTGGGAATGCCCGCTCGAGCGGAGGCTTCAAAATTAAGTGATTCATATAGGCTTCATGCTCGAGCGGAAGGTTCCACGCTCGAGCGTCAAATCACACCATGCAGTACTTTTCAGGCGAAGCAGAGATACTGTGACCTTGTATTCCCCGCTCGAGCGCCACTTTCCCCGCTCGAGCGGGGAGACCAAACTTGGAAAATCTGGAAAGCTCTAACACTTACAACCTTGGTTTTGATCCACGGATTTTGACAACAAAGGGTCCTAACAAAGTATTCTCATAAAAAAAAAAAATTAACCATATGGCAAAAAATTTATATGATTAATTACAAACATTTGATGATGACTATACCACAATTAAGTATTGGCAACCTGAACAATGAGACAAAGCAGCTCAGCAATCTCGCCAAGGTAATCCTTCAGTAATACTTGAGACAACAAGGATGTTCTGCAAGAAACAATAATGTGTTGTAGATGAACCATTGCCAGCATATAATTGAATTATATAATTGAACATGAGTGAAAGATTACATGTTCTATTACTCTCTGTCTCAAATCTTTCAGCTGCTCTGTTACCTAAAGAACCACTAAGCATGTTCTTTTCATTCTCAAATTCATCCTTGAATGTATTCCATAAAGTCATCCACTGAATAACCTCCATTGTAACACGCTGTTTCAAGAGCAACCTATGACATAATAGAAGGGCAAGCATACAATAGTGTTAACAGAACAAAACTATGCTCTCTGTTTTTCTTTTTTTGGTCATTTACTATTGGTTTCACAACAACAATCACATCATTGCATAGAGTCTGCAACCAATAGAATAGCACTTAAATTCAAGCAAAGAGATAGGTATAAAAAAATCTTTGGAGATTAAAAAAAAAAAAAAAAAAAAAAAGAGAGATGATGTGCATGAGTAGTGGAACAAATCCTTTTCAGTAGTTCTAGTATATCCCATAAAATACATACCTCTATTGATAGGTCTAGTTCATTTTTTGTGGATGATTTCCCATGTCCTCTTAGGTCCATGGCTACTAACCTTGACTTTTCCTTAAGTTTACTAGCTGTCAATGCAAATGAAAGACTGTCCAAATGAATTTTGTCATGTACCAAGGTAAACAAGTCGCAGAGCGCTTGAAATAATAATATCAGCATATGCAATCTTTATTCTTATCATAGTTTTTGGTTCTCTTTCAATCTAGAACTGCAGCCATATAAAAGTAAGACATACACAACAACAAAACAATGTGAATTAAATTTAGTTAATGTAACTTTCTTGTTCTTTAATTAGTAAGGGATTTGGGTGGGGGTGTTTGAAGACAGTGTCATTTTCTTGGGGAAAAAAAATTATATTTACAGATAATCAAAAGGCACATAGTGGAACATTGCAGTGGAGAATCTGTACGAGATCATTGACAGAACAGAAATGAAGTTGCAGGTTAAATTTTCTATAATTCTGATAAATAAATAAAAGACATTAAACTCCTTTCCCTTAAAAATTATATTATGAAATTACTATTCAAAGTGAGTCCTCTTCACTACTTATTTCTCTTGTTTCGAACTGCTATATGTTACAGTTTTGTCTTTTTCTGAATACAACAACTAAGAAAGCTAGAAAGATAAGATATTGCACCACAATATAGACTCTTTTGATTCTCCTTGTATATTAGTTTGTTGATAACCTCACTAAAGTTTACATAACAGTATGCATTAGTCTGGATCTCAGTATTCTCGTAATTCATGCATTAGAAATACTACGAAAGAATATAAGACAATTCTATTAAAATAAAATCAAACGTACCCATAATAACCACCTCCATGCAGACAAAAAATAATCGGTCCATCTGATCCTACTTTATAAATGTGAAAAGCCTAAAATGAAAAGGCATGTTAATAATTCCACCCTAAATAATAATAATAATAATAATATGAAAGGGAAAAATTAAAATAATGAAAGAAACTTTCGCACGTATTCAATAACTAAAAGGAGAAAAAAAAAATTACTTACATCATTCGAATCTGGAATGTGAATATCATCTTCTTGGTCAAAAATAGCCCAACCAATCCAAAGGTGAGTATTTTTGTGAAGAACGGAGGGAGGGGGGGGGGGGGGGGGGGGGGGGGGGGGGGGGGGGGGGACTTGGTTAATCCTACATCAATGGAAAAATCATTATTTATGTGGCTTTTTTGTCTTTAGTAGATTTTTTCAATTTTTTAGGATTTTAGAGTAAAAGTCCCTGGAATTTTAAAAATATAAATTAAAATTTTAACAGTCCACTAAAGATGACAAAAGCCAATTATAAAAGCTGTTTTTTTCACTGCTTTGCCAAATTAAGCATAATTTATGGGGTTCAGAACAATGGTTGGCAATTAGATTCTCTAGTGGTTAATTGGAAAAATTCTTGAGTTCCATGGAAATTAAGCAAAATTTTTTACAACCATCACTGCCTCCAAATTCAGATTTCACAAGTCAAGCATTAGAAGAAACTAGCTTCTTCATACCATTAGTCTGTAACATCCAAGGTTCTATAATTACAAATAAACCTTGAAAAGGATGAAATGTATCTATATAAGCATTTTTTGCTAAAATCGTAAAACACAAGACTCAAATGATTCACCCACTCGAAGCTACATCCAGGCATTTTAAGAGAGATGAAATCTACAATAAAATATAATTGGAAGTAACAAACTACATGGATAAATTACCTCCCACAACCCAATAAATCCTGCCCATGAACCACTGACACTTTAAATTTGGTGCCATAGCAGTGTCAGACACAGATGGAGGGGACATGAGTCCGACACACAACATGGAGTTTCTAATTTAAGAACTTCAAGGCATACCCAAAGCCCAAAAAAGAAATGCAACATTGCCGAAAATTTTGTGGGTGTTTTATGACACTAATGTTGTGTGCTTTTTCATTCTGGATACATGATAGTTGTCATTGCTTTCCACTAAAATGAGTTCTCAATCTTTGCTCCAGGACAAACCTCAGAACCTTATCACAACCTACATTTTCAATTTACTTTCAGCAATAAGTTTTCTAAGCTAGCCAAAACAACCATATTTGAAGAGTGATGAAAGCTTAACCTCAGCAAAAACAGGTGTATGCTATGGCCACCTTAACACAAGACCTTTATCAAATCTTCATCCTCAACTATGCCACATGATTAAACCAACAATATACTCTTAAACATTATCTATGTCCAATATCAACCGAGATTTCTAAAAGGGAGCTGGAAAAATGTTTTTATAAGTTCTTAAATAGTTTCAAAGGCTGAAAATTAAACAAGTAGAAAATTAAAATTTGACCTGGGGTCCTGTGACCAGCCTTGAACTGCTACTAACAGTTGGTTGCTCCACATTACGCTGTGGCTGTTGTTCAAATTCCTGTTGTTGAAGAGCCATTGCCAATTGCAAATCAGAACTGTCAAGAAAAAGAAAAGGGAACAGAATAATGAATCACTAAACTAAATAAGGTTAACATGTAGAATCATTTAGCAATCCAAGAAATACAAAAATAAACTTGACTTAATAACAAGTTTGAACAGGAAGTTTTCCAATGAAAAGGAAACTAGAAGTTTAAACTCCAAATTAATATAAAAAATTTAGCATCTTGTTTCAACATTAAACAGGTAACAACTGATGACGAGAAAAATGCCAAAAATTTCATCCGAAGTTTTCATAAATTAGTCGAACCAAGCAAATTTTTTTTTTAAAAAGGGTATTCAAGCAAGTGCAATAGAGTAGACTAACAAAACCAAAAGAAAAGCAATTAAAAATAAAGAAAAATAATAATTTGACTCATAATACCAACTGAAAGGATCCAACAACACAAACAAAAAGACATTATCCCATCACAAGGGGTCTACCATGTCCCCTTATTGTACTACAAATCTATAAATCAATGCATAAGCAAGAAATAGTTAGAACAATTACTTGAAACTTGAATTGACATCTGCTGAATTGTCCATACTGGCAAGATATTCCTGAAGCACATAAACTAGAATTAGTTCCCCAAAGCATGAGTGACAATGACAAATTTCAAAAAATGGTATAAAAGAAGAGCTACACACAGCAGTATTGACCATTGCATTTTGTTCATCCCATGTATTGCTGGCATGGTTTTCCACCTTGAATTCCGTAAAATTACCAGTCATGAACAATGTATCTCCATTGACCTGAAAAAAATCAAGAAACAACCTGAATTTCAAGCTAGCAGAATTATAAGCATACAAGAAGCAATATTATCATCTTACTACAAGGTTGATGGAAATTAAGCATAATGGTTGTTGATTCCCAAATTAAGCATAATTTTTTTCTCTTCTCTCTCTTTTCTGTTATTTTCTTATTGGGTAATTTACAATTAAATTTTTGTTTTCTTACTCTACTCCATCTTCCCCTTTTGTCAATCTATATATAATAATCAACACTCCCATATTTTTATAAAGTTTAATCTGAAATCCCTCCATTTGAAATGCATTAATCCAAGCAGAACCTTGGTTTCTCATAGCATGCTACAATCACTCCACATAATGATTTGTGCCACATATACTAGGTTGGGGGAGACTTCAAACAATGTAAGCACAATATTTATCTTTTTCTTTTCTTTATGGATGACAGGTGCAGAAATAACTCCTTGTGCAACTATAAGATCTTTCTTGTAAACTTGGGAAACAAAGTCCAAATTCCTATAATGAAGGATACAATAACAATGATATAACAGTTAAGTATACAACTTAATCATTTATGTATATATGGGTGTGCAAATTTGATGAGAGCTACTATTCCAGTGGCATGAGGACAAGCCATTGAAGTTCTTTTTTGGAATGCATAGCCACTTCCATGCTTTGTACCCATTGGTGGGTATGCAGCTAAAATGCTCACTCCTGGCGCAACTACGTCCGGCTTTTTCAATTGAACCAAAATTGGAATGAGTTCAAACTTGGCATGTTATATATCAACGTCAATAAAAGCACCGAAGAGAATTAATATGCTCTACTTGCCTAATGAATGAAAAATGCCTAATGAATGAACAAATTCTCCTAACCCCATTGCATTTCACATCAAACAAATCAATTCAAAGTATCTTCCAAATATCTTCCAGTACTAAGCGAAAATCAATTGAAAGTATCTTCCAAATATCCCCCACAAAGCTTGATTATTCATAAATTGAAACCCTATGGCCAGTCGGCTCTTCAATTTGACTGATTAGAAGAGGATTTAAGTGTTTTGGATCTGAGATCATTTGCATTGAGTTAGAGAGCCATGAATGAGAGTGCAAGGCTGTTCAAAAAAATAAAAATAAAAAAATAAAAGAATGAGAGCGCAGGGAAGATGGGTTTGTCTCTGGCCATAGTGGAGACGAACCGAATGGCCATAGGGTTTAAGATCTGTTCGGATTATAAAACTACATCATTGTTGTTCCAAGGATACACAGTCACATAGAGATATAGAGGAACCATTTCAACCCAGTCGATAGAGGAACCGACTGGAGTGAGAGAGTCGAAAGAAGAGTCAAAAGAAGCGTACCGTCTCGCCGCCGAACCAGTCTCGCTGCTGCTGAACCAGTCTCGCCGCTGACTGAAACCCTTCCCCTTCAACCCTAGTCTCTCTTCAAACCCTCTATCTTCTCTCTCTCAGATTAAGGTTTGCACATTGTTTTGAAATAGTGTTGTGAAATTAAGGGCTCTACAAACCTGAAAGGAAATGAAAAAAAGGGAGGGGGGAAGGCAGAGGGAAAAAAGGAGGGAAATTAGTTTGGCGGGCGGTCTGGTGAGTAAGTGAAAAAGGGAGGGAAATTAGTTTTATTTTTATTTGAATGAATTTTTTTTTATTTGATAGAAGAATAGGTAATATTTGAATGAAAAATATTTTTCGTTAAAATAAAGTTAATTTTTTATGGTCGATGAAAAAAAAAATTTGTGGCCCATTTTTTTTTTGTTACTAAAAATCCAGAGCTAATTTTTGTGGTAGAGGAGAGGGAGCGGCAGTAGTGGTGAAAGTGGTGGATAAGAGGTGAGGTGGTGGTGGTGGTGGTGGTGGTGGTGATGGTGAAGGAGATTAGTGGTGAAGTTGTGGTAATGGTAGAGGAGATGGAGTGACGGTGGTGGATGAAAGGTAATAGTAGTAGTAGTGGTAGCAGTGGTGGTAGTGGTAGTGGTAGTGGTAGCGATGGTGGTAGTAATGGTTGTCGTAGAGATGGAGTGGCAACAATGGTAATAATGGTGGTAGTGGAATGACATTTGCAGTAGTGGTGAAGGTGGTAGAGGAGATGGGTGGTGAGAAAGATGAGTAAGAGACAGATAGAGAAGAGAGATAGAGAAAGAGACAGAGTGATGAGAGAGAAGAGAGAGAGAGATGAGTGAGAGGAGGAGAGAGAGAGAGAGAGAGAGAAAGAGAAACAAAATGGTCGCTAAAAGTGCATTTTCTTGTAGCGGAGAGCTCGGTAAATAGAGAAGAGGGGAGTGAGAGAGTGAGCAAGATGAACACAATGGGGGAGAGAGACAAACATACACAAAGAAAGAAAGAAAGAGAGAAGAGTGATGAGTGAGAGAGAGAAAGAGAAAGAGATATATATAGAGATAGATAGAGAGACAGACAGAAAGAGAGAGAGAGAGAGAGAGAGAGAGAGAGAGAGAGAGAGAAAAAGAGTGATCGGGAGAAAGACATAAAAAAAAGAGAGACAGAAAGAGAAGAAAGATAAGCGAGAGAGACAGAGATAGAGAAAAGAGAGATGAGCAAAAGAGATAGAGAAATAAGAAAGATAGAGAGAGATAAAGAGAAGAGAGATGAGCAAGAGACAAATAGAGAAAGAGACAAAGACAGATAGACAGAAAATAATGATGAGTGAGAGAGAGAAAGAGAAGAGAGAGAGAGAGAGACACAAAGACAGAAAGAGATAGAGAGTGAGAGACAGAAAAAAAAGACAGAGAGAGAAGAGAGATGAACGAGAGAGACAGATAGAGATAGAGAGAAAAGAGATGAGCAAGAGAGACAGAGAGAGAAGAGATATGAGAGATAGAGAGATGAGAGATGAGTGAGAGAGATAGAAAGAGAGGGATATTATATCTCAAATTGTTTTTAGGAAGAGTTGAACATGCTCTAGAAAATGGGGATGGTGAAGGCCCTGGTGGGTGAGACATTATAGAACAAAATTACTTTAGTCAAAGAGAAAACAAAGACAAAGAGAGTCACAGAGTGAGAGAGACAGATATTAGGGGAAGAGAGGTAGAGAGAGGGACAGAGAGAAGGCAAAATAAAGAGGACATACCGGGGTAATGCTCCAATAGTGAATCGACGGTGGTGCTCAATGGCAGTGATGCTCCTTACCTGACGGCGATGGAAACAAAGCGACAGAAATTCAATATCAAGAGGAGGGCAATCGGCGTGAGAGAGAAAAAGAAAAAGATAGAGAGAGAGAGAGAGAGAAAGAAAGTAATGGAATGAGAGAGACAAAGGCGTGAGAGAATCGGAAGAGGGCAGATACGAGAGAGAGAGAGAGTCACAGAGTGAGAGAGAGAGAGAGAGAGAGAGAGAGAGAGAGGGAGAGACGTGTTTAAGCCCTAACTCATTTTAGTGTGTTTGAAATCCCTCCAGAGTTCCTCACCAAATTAATTTAAAAATCCCTCCAAAATGATAATAAATAAAAAATAAAATAATAAAAAATAATAATGATTATAATAATAAAATTAAACATGAACTCAAATTGGGCAGTATGTGTTTCCACAAAAAAAATTGAGTTTTATTGCCGACTAAATGTGTTTTAGTCACAAAAAATGTATATTTGCTGACAAAATGAGGGAGTTACCAAAGATTAAAAATAAAATTATACTAGATATTTTGCGACTAAACTTCTTTTAGCCGCTGAAATTTAATTTTTGCCGACCAAACTTTTGGTTGCCAAAGAAAAAAATAATTTTTTATTTTACATTCAGCGAGTAAATTATTGTAGGTGCCAAAACTATCTATACAGCGACCAAAAAATTTTTTAGTCGCTGAAATTAAATTTTTGCCAACCAAACTTTTGTTCGCCAAAGATAAAAAATAAATGTTTATTTTTCATTCAGCGACTAAATTATTTTAGTCGCCAAAACAATCTATACCGCGACTAAAATATTTTTTAGTCGCTGAAATTAAATTTTTGCCGACCAAAATTTTGGTCACTAAAGATAAAAAATAAATTTTTATTTTTCTTTCAGCGACTACATTATCACAATTCTCAGAGGTGCAGAACAGTACAAACAGAGGTAACATATGGCATGGCATCGGATTTCCGAGCAAGGCAAATCGAGCATGCATCATCCAATCATTTTGAGGCGGAGCTGCGGCGGCCTTTCGAATTTCGTGCTTAGTTTATTTTGTAATTAATTCGTTAAATAATTAAAGATCTGTAATAATTAATTAGCTACAGTAGTTAATTATTTATTTGGTTTGTATTATTCTTTCGGACCCTCCGTCGAGAGGGCGAATTTGTAATAAGCGTGCGTGCGTGTGTGAATGTCTGCCAACCCCACGTCTTTCTCCCTTTTACTTACCTGCTTTTGATGGTTAGTTTTAGGGCATGTTTCAATTAGCATCTATATGTTCGCATGTTTGCATTCATTCATTTGTATTGCATGCATCGGGCTCGGCGCATCATACTAACTGCATTGTACTTCAATTCCAAGTTGAATACATGTTATCTGTTGCATTTCATATGCCATGTTTAGAATAGCCGAGCCTATCTGAGTTGCATTTTGCATGTGTTGCATTAGCCATCTTAACATGAACTAGGATCATGCATTGATTACTAACTAGTTTTTGTTTTGGCTTGGAGTACTCGGTGAGTGTTTATGCTTTAGCATCCTTGCATGTGTGTGAGTGACTGCCATGATAGCATGCTTACCATGAGGCTATGTGCTTATTTGATATACCTGCCTGAATGCCTGTGGGTGAAGGTTGGATTACTTGAATTGGAACAATTCATTAAATGCGAGTTTTAAGCCCACTTGAGGTGGCAAAATCATCTTGTTTTCTAAGCCCACTCGAGGATGGCAAATCCACGTCTTAGCCTACTTACGAGTAGCACCATCAAACCATTTTCAAATAAAAAAATATGAAATGTTTTGTTCCAACTCAGGCGATCCAGTCTATACTGTATGCTGTGCGCATCACATAGTAATTCTACGCTAATAAACCGGAATAAGGGCACATATGTTTTCAAAACTCTTCATATTGGGCCGATCTTTGATCGGGCGAGCGGGGGTGCTCATAGCTGACCTTCGCCAATCGTACCCAAGTTCCCGAGCCGAGGCAACTTTGGTAATGACGGACACATGGCCTTAGGCACGAGTCAGGGTTTCCTATATTCCCCTAAAATAAAATATTTAGGTGGCGGCTCTGTATCTGGAAAAAGCAGTCCATGTTTGGCACTTCTTTCTTAAAAATCATTTTTCCAAAACGATTTGCCGGATTTGGACTCTTTGATGATTCATCGATCTTGCTTTGCACTCTGCGAGATTAGATACGGGACCGTGACATTGAGTCCTGAACTGTAGAAAGCCCAAATGAACAAAACGGGATTCCCTCCCGGGACGTTCGGGGACGTCTACACCATCCATCGGCCATCAAAAGAGCTTATCAGCCAACAATTTAGCCGATCGGCCAAAAGTGGCAGATTCGGGGCAATTTTGTCCATTTGCCTCGGGTCTTTAAGTATAGGGTTCCAAACATCATTCCCTCACTTCACCCTAGCCGAAATCCATTCTTCTATCACTCTAGACCTTTTTCCTCCCTTCGATCTGAGTTTTTCCTCCGTTTTCGAGCCTCCCACGACTTTCGATTCGCGAAACCCTCATTGTTTCGAACACTTTGAACCGATTGGAAAGTGTATTCGGTGCCACATTCTTGATTTCCCTCACTTGGGGTTTGTTTCCCCCGAGTTACTCTTGGTTTTCGTGCCCTCCTCCACACTTCGACCTTTTCTTCCATTTTTCACCCCTCGGGGTTGACTTCAGGTTGACTTTTGGCATTCTTGCCCATTTTCTCACTCTTTCTCGAGATGGCGGACGATATTCCACAGGGTGGGCTCCTCCAGGGATGGAGATGGATCCCGAGTTTTGAGCTCTTTCCACTCAGTGTTTGCCATTTGACCCGACGACGTACGAGCCCGAGGTACCT
>JAPPVO010000200.1:0-14233 GCA_030407325.1 Camellia japonica
TAAAGGTATTAGCACTTCATCGCAACGGAAAGTTGCCCCTAGTCTGATAGTACTGTACCGGAGATCACGATAAATCTGATGAATAGAGATGACTGAGATGATCAAATGGACAAGTTGATCGGGGAAAAGATTGTGCTGAACTTCAAGACGAAGTTGCCTACGTATCCCAAAGATGGGAATCAAGCCTTACGTAGTTCAGGCTTAGGTTCGCTCGGGTATTTTCACTCTCCTTTTGCGCTCTAATTTTGCCGAGGCGCCCTTTGCGGGTTTTCAACCTTGCGAGCTCAGTCTTTATAATTTCAAATTTTCTGTGCTCTGATTTTGCCTAGGTCGCCCTTTCGGGTTTTCAGCCTAGCGAGCCTCTCAGGAGTAGTATTTCTTCAACTTTCCATGTTGATCGGTTGGGAAAACTCTAAGCCATCTAGATCCATCAGAACCACAGCTCCACCTGACCAGATTGACTTGATGATGTAGGGACCAGTCCATTAGGTCTGAACTTCCCTTGGGTCGTGGATGGGAGCTCGGTTGTCTTTGAGACACCAAATCTCCTTCCTTCAAATTCCTGGACTTACCTTCTTGTTAAAAGCCCGGGCGATTCTACGTTGATAACTTTGAACGTGGTACAGTGCTTTCAACCTTCTTTCGTCAAAAAGTATGAGTTCCTCAAATCTGCTCTGTTGCCAGTCTGCCTCAGCTATTTGACACTCCGCCAATACTCGTAATGACGGAACCTCAATCTCAATAGGTAGAACGGCCTCCATCCCATAAACCAACGAGTACGGAGTCGCCCCAGTAGAAGTTCTGATTGAAGTCCTGTAGCCCCACAAAGCAAACGGCAGCTTATCTGGCCAGTCCTGGTAGGTTTCCACCATCTTCTGCAGTATGCGCTTGATATTCTGTTGGCGGCCTCAACTGCTCCATTGGTTTGCGGCGATAGGTAGATGACTTATGAAAAAGCCACGTTGTATTTCTCCAACAAATCAATACCTCCTTCTTGAAGTGAGAACCATTGTCTGAAATTATTTCGTTTGGGACCCATAGCGACAGATGATGTTGTTTCTGATAAACTTTGCGACGTGCGAAGCCTTCAACACCGCATAAGATTGGGCCTCAACCCACTTTGTGAAATAATCTATCGCTACCAAGATGAACTCATGCCCATTCGACCCTTTCGGCATGACAGCTCCGATTACATCAATTCCCCAGACTGAAAACGGCCATGGCGAAGTCATGTTCTACAGCTTGGTTGGCGGGATGTTCATACGATTTGCATGAATCTGACATTTGTGGCATCGCCGGACGAAACTAATACAATCCTCCTCCATGGTGGACCAATAATAACCTTGTCTAAGGATCTTCCGTGCCAACATTACCCCATTCATATGTGCACCACATTCTCCCCCGTGGATGGCTTCCATCAGACGCTTTGACTCTTCGGCATCAACGCACAGTTTATGCATTCCCAGATGACCCCGTTTATACAGTTTACCCCCGCAGATGATGAACTGAACTGCCATTCTTCTGATTGCTCTTTTGTCTTTGGCATTTACCCTTGGCGGGTATGCTTCTTTCTCCAAGAAATTCCAGATGTCGTAATACCAAGGGTGTTCGTCCTGAACTTCATCTATGGCTGCAATCGACTCATAGGCAGGTGCAAATTTCTGGTCGATGATGACTAGACGCATCCGGACTCCACACGGGATGTCTATCATAGAAGATAGAGTTGCTAAAGAATCTGCGAACCTGTTGTTCTCTCTTAGCAGATGAGTAAAACTTAGCTTCTCAAACCGAGGAATCAGCAAATCCAAGGTCTGGTGATACATCATCATCTTTTCCTCTTTTACTTTCCAGTCTCCTTTAGCCTGAGACACAACAAGGTTCGAGTCCCCAATGACGTCCAACCGTCTTGCCCCTAGTTCCAGGGCTGCTTCTAGACCAGCGATACACGCCTCGTATTCTGCTTCGTTGTTTGAGACCTTGAATCGGAGTTTGAAGGCTAGAGGGATACGGGAATTGTCGGGTGCTATCAGCAACACCCCTATCCCATACCCGTGTTGATTTGACGCTCCGTCAAAGTACATTGTCCAAGTTTCATCGTCGATGTGCAGAATTGATTCATCCGGAAACAGGTACTCAACTGCTTCATCCCCCTCAACCGGGTGGTCGGCAAGGAACTCTGCCACTGCTCTTCCTTTCACTGACTTGCGTGTTACATACGTGAGATCAAATTCGGAGAGCAACAGCAACCAACGAGCTAGCCTACCCGTAAGTGCTGGTTTCTCGAAGAGATATTTGATGGGATCAAGTCGCGAAACCAACATTACAGAGTGAGCTAACAGGTAGTGCCGCAGCTTCCTGGTAGCCCATACCAAAGCTAAGCAAGCCTTTTCCAGCGGTGTATACCGGGTTTCATACTCCAGCATCTTCTTGCTGAGATAGTAGATGGCTCTCTCCATCTTGTCTTCTGATTCTTGTGCAAGCATGCAGCCCATTGTAGTTTCAGTCACTGATAGATACAAAATCAACGATTTCCCTGGTTCTGGCGGTGACAACACGGGCGGGTTCTGTAGATACTCTTTAATCTGTTCAAATGCAGCTTGACATCGGCCGTCCCATTGGAACTTCTTTCCTTTCTTCAGGAGACCAAAAAGTGGTTCACAAGTCAAGGTTAATTTTGAGATAAACCGTCTTATGAATTCCACATACACCTCAACCTCTTTGTGGATCATATCATGTAGTATTGTGGTCGCGGCCCGTTGATAAGTAGCTCCAGCGTTCTTCAACCCAAACGGCATTACCCGGTAGCAGTATGTCCCCCACGGGGTGGTGAATGCAGTCTTTTCCCTATCTGGTGCCATCACTATCTGGTTGTATCCTGAGAAGCCATCCATGAATGAGAGCAATGCATGCCCTGCTGTGAAGTCTACCAACTCATCGATGTGCGGTAAGGGGAAAGTCGTCCTTCGGACTAGCTTGTTCAAATCCCTGAAGTCTACACACACCCGGATCCTGCCATCTTTCTTCGGCACCGGAACAATGTTGGCCAACCAAGTCGGATATTGATACCAGCAGGAAGCCTGCGTCAATTTGCTTGGTGACCTCTTCTTTAATCTTAGAGCCCAATCCGGGCGGATCCTTCTGAGTTTCTGCTTGACAGGTCGGGCCTCGGGGTCAAGGGGGATCCGATGCTGTACAATCTCAGGATCGATTCCAGGCATGTCTTCGTAGGACCACGCGAAAACATCTTTGAAATCTTTTAATAAAGCGACTAAGCGCTCGCGTTCCTCCGAAGACAACGTGGACCCGATCTGGACCAGCCGCGGGTCCTCCTCAGTACCAATGTTCACGGTAATGATTTCATCCATTAATGGCTTAACAAATCTCTCCTGCTCTTGCTCAATTAAACGTTGTAAAACCGGAGGAACTTCGTCCTCGTCGTTTTCATCAAAGTTTTGAAAGTCTGAATTAATGCAATAAATCAAGGGCACAGAGAAATACTCGGAAACCACATTCACCTCATTCTCATTAAGTTCATCCAAATCGTCCGATTCATCTGTTACAACAGACTCAAAAGAGAAAGAAAAAGACGACCTGGACAGGACTGTGGCATCCGGGTTAACATCCCCAGGAGTACCAGACTCAGACTCAGTCGAGCTGGAACCTGATTCCGACTCACTACCTGACCCGGTGCTGCTGGACAAAAATCTCTCCTCGTACTGCCAAGTGAGAGAGGGTGCGATTGATGCATCCAAGATAGCTGCTGGTCGGCTCGTAGCCGTTTCATCCCCAATCATGGAAACCACGAAGTTATCCCCCAAGCACTCTTGGTCGATCGGAGGATCAGAGAGGAGACATGCCAGTGCTACCCCCATTTCAAATTCTGTGCCCTCAGGATCCCCTGCTTTATTCTGCTCAACCTCAGTTGTTGGGTCTGTCTGCTCTGTGGCAACGTCATCCCCGGATAGTTGCAAATCAAAGAAGATCTCGAAGCCTGGGACGCGCTTCTTCTCCGCGTTTATCCACGGCTCTGGGAAGCCGCAAAATGGAAAATCCTCCCCCTCCCGGACGAAGCGTCCGTTCAGGGTACCCTGAATGGGCCTGTGTATTAGGTCAAAAGGCTTCCCAGCCTGCTTCGCTCTGGCTCTGCCGGCCATTTCCTTTCCTTTCCTCACCCAGTCTTCTTTGGTGGGCAGATAACCCAGTCCAAAGGTATGCGGATTGTGTGGCACTTCGGCCAACGCAGCGACTCCTTTCCTGCCGCTCCTTCCTAATCCCATCCCGGGAATATGTTGTAGCTTGTTCATGAGGTAGACGGATTGAGCACTAACGTACACACCTTCATTCACAGCCATAATATTCTGTACTACCCGGGCCTCAGCCAAAGTGAATCCTGATAAGAAGACATCTTCTGTGCCATGCTCAATTTCCAGGACCGGCGTAGATACCTCCGGAGGGGATGGATTGATGAGTTCCCAATACAGTGGCTACTCCCTTTCCATAGGGGTATTTCACCATCTGATGTAGAGTGGAAGAGACTGCCTTTACTTGGTGCAGCCACGGCCGCCCCAAGAGTAAGTTGAAGGTTGCGGGAACGTCCAAGACATGAAATTCGATGTCGTGTTGTCCTGGACCAACCTTGTTTGAATCTTGACAATCCCCATCACTTCCCTACTCGTATTATCGTAAGCTTTGATCACCTGAGTTGTTGGTGTGAAGTCCGCGGGCTTCAACCCAACTGCATATGCTGTTCTGACTGGGCAGACATTGATGGCGGACCCGGTATCAACAAGTACCACCGGTATCCATTTATCTCTACACTCCACGGAGACGTAGAGAGGTTTGTTATGGTTCACGCCCTCAGGCGGCAACTCCTTGTCTGAAAAGGTTAATGCCGGGGAACCTCCTCCCGGAAAAACCAGCCCAACCAGCTGTTCTGGTGTAGTGTCTATTGAGAGTTTGGCCTTGTCCATGGCAGATAGGACGGCCTGTCTGTGCACCCTTGATGCCATAAGCAGTCCCCAGATGGAGATGTCTGCTTGTATCTTCTTCAATTGTTTGAGCACAGCTTCTTCTTCTATCTGTTTCTCTCTCTGTTTCTCAGCCTCTTTATCTTTTCCAGATGCCTCAGGTTGGTCAAGGTGTGGGGGCTTGAAATACCGCCCACTCCTGGTCATATGAGCGATCTCGTCAATATACCAGGTATCATCTGGTTGAGCACCTGCCCAATCTTCGTCTGTGTGGGCAAGACATAAGTCATCGTCTTCCCACCACATTCCGTCGGCAGCCGACAGACATCTGTCCGGCTCCGGTATAATCGTGCTCGCAGCACCTTCAGTCTTTATGCCCACAGCATTCTCGGTTCCTGTGCACACAGCACTTTCGACCCCCACATGGGCCTTGGCTTTTCTAATTCTCTCGGAATCGTCAAACCTTTGTTGTTCCAACTGCGTCAGTACAGCTGGTTGTTCAATATTCCCTGTATTTGCAATCCCCAAATTCTGAGCGAAATTCTTAACGCCGGCGCTCTCCGGCGGTGGATTCTGACCCTCGGCCCTTCCGGCCATCAATGATACTCTCGCCCCTGCCGGGCCCTGTTCATTGAAATTCTGCATCTGGCTGATCATCTAACCACCCGTGACTTCTGCCGACTCCTCATAGTCGAACCAGTTGATTGCAGCATCCCTGATTCTTGGTCGTTGAAGAACTGGAAGTTGGCAAAGTCCTCTTCCACTGTTGTCAGATCATCTGCCCCTTGTTCAAGTCTGTCCCCCCGAATCATGCACAGCTCAGCTTTTTCTGGCAGCCCCACACTCAGCTTGGACTGGCCCACTGATAAGATGTACTCGCTTGGATCATAGGCTCCTTCAGCTAAATTCCCAGGCTGTTCCATCCCAGACTCAACAATTCTGCTCTCCTCTGAAACCTGCCCCGTTCCATCTTCGGTGGTCACCACCACTGGCTTAGATTGGGTTGTGAAGGTGTCCAACATGCACAAGTCAGTGCAATCAGGAAGGATCACCTCCGGCTTGGGTAGGTGAGAGGGAGTAATATAGATACTAGGATCGTAGGACACGACCCCAGTTTGGATGAGGTTGACTCTTTTGGGAGGAGGGGCTTGGTTGTGTGGTGGGAGAGGATTTGTTGTGACGTTGGGTTTTTCAGGAGGTGCGATCACCTGCTTGTCGATAAGATCTTGGATCTCATGACGCAATCTGTAGCAACGGTCGGTGTCGTGACCGTGCTGTTGGTGGTACGCACAGTACTTTGCTGGGTCATGAGAGGGAGGGAGTGGATTTGGCAGTGGCCTCGGCTCTAAAGGTGTCAGATGCTTCTTTCTGATTAACACCCCGAGAGCCTTGGACAAAGGCATGTATAGTGGAGTGAAGGTTCTTTGGCCTCTGGGTTGAAATCTCGAGGCTTGGTTACTGCTCTCGGAGGTACTGGAAAAGGGTGTGGCCGCTGCGGGCCTTGGTTGGGAAGGGGGAGTGGTGGTGACCATACCGACCTCAGAAGTCCTTGTGTTTGCAGCGCCACTCGGGCCTGCGTTGTTATTGCGGTTGAATGTCCTTCGGGGCTGCTCCCGGTCTTGGTCAATCAATCCTTGCTTCATCGCATCTTCGATCTGTACCCCCATTTCGTGTAAGTCTGAGAAAGTTGGAAAGGGGAGTACAATCATCTTCTGCATTAACTTCGGTTGGAGATTGCGCACAATCATCCGGATTTGATCTTTATCTGTTGGCCTCAAGGTCATCATCGATGCCTTTGCTCTCCACCGAGTTACAAAATCGGAGAAAGACTCCTTGGGTTCTTGCCTCGTCGTTTCGAGATCACGTGTTGTAATCTCGATCTGTGTATTATACGAGTACTGCGCAACGAAGGCCTCAGCCATCTCATCCCAATTTCTCTTCACATCATCTTCTAACTTGGCGTACCAGATGGCCGCCACCCCCGACAAAGTTCTGCCAAACAAGGAAAGCTTTTGCGGTCGGGTTAGGCCCATTGGCCTCAAGATGTCTGAAAATAGCCGGAGATGGACCATAGGATCCCCGGACCCATCAAAACGGTCAATCTGTGGCATCTTGAATCTGTCTGGCAATGTCACTGCCACATCAGTGTACCCATCTTCGATGTCTGGGATGGCCTTCACCCCCTGCGATTTCTTGAAAAGCTTTTCCAGCTTACTCAGCTTCAGAGCTGTATGATCTACCTCGAACTCGAATGGAGAGTCCGGGTGGTTGGGTGTAAGATTCTTGGACAGTTGAGGCAGAAGCGGGGGCGGAGCCAGCCCCGTTGGAATGTTGGTGTCCTCTTGGATATTTTGGACATTGGGTAGGGTGTTCTGGGTATTCGGGAGGTATTCTGAGGGTTTGGAGGGTATTCTGAGGGTTCGGAGGATTGGCAAGGTATTCTGACCCATAGGTGCCTGCTCGGGTAGTGGAGCCGCTGGTGGAGGAGGAACCTGATGTGAAGCAGAGGCTGCATTCTGCTGTTGCAGCCTAGTGATCAGCTCGGCCTGCTGGGCCATGACTGCGGCTTGTTGTTTAGAAAATTCCGCTTGGCGGATGGAATCCTCTTGCATCTGCCTCATGCTTCTTGCATCTGGCGCATCATCGCCTCTACCACTGATGTATTCTGCTGTTCCATCTGGATGACCGGTAAATGTACTTCTATGCAGACACAGAAATCTCAGCCTGGCTTTACTGTCAAAGTAGCCCTCTGTCCCGGTAATCCCTGCTCTGACACACTACGCCTCCTTGGCCTTCTTCTGGCAACTGGGGGTAGAGAGTGGAACACTGGATGTCCGTCAACGAGATCCTCGGATCGGTTGAGTCGGCGACCTCGTGTCCAAGTGCTTGGGGGTATCTACTGGTTCGGAAGCAATCGTGCTAAAAACTGCCCTAGCAAAAAGATAATAAAGCAAAAAGGAAATAAATAACCAGAAAAACGGGCAGCATAACAGCTTAAATTAAATACACACAACACACAGTCGGGCATACAACACGCAGTTGATAAGCTGGAAATACACTGTCCTTAATCACTGATCACTGTTCCCATTTCACTGTTCCCCAAAACTGAATCGGATATCCGCAGACAACTGATTCTCAGATACTGACTGATGCCCGCCTGACTGAGCCCGTGAATGATGCCCGCAGGCCTGATGCCCAAACTTATAGACTGATACATGCATTCCTGTAGAGACGCACTCTAAAGCACATAACAGATAAGTGAGAGCCAAAACACCCCTATGTTGGGGTAGGGTTTCCCTGTCCTATTTTGTCAGGAGCTAGGGTTTCACTACGCACGCAGCGGTTTCAAACAACCTATAAACGGGTAAGCAACCTGTCCTAGTTTGGAATGGTCACTATGGATCCGAATATGCACTAGGTCGAATGGTCAAAAAGGGTGCCCCGGTAAAACCGGGGTTTGTGTTCCCATGCTGTCAGAGCCCAGAGCCGATCAGCCTTATGGACATGCCTTGACAAGACAAGCCTCCGGCAAATCGTTCGGAATGGCATATGGCAAACACGGTGTCCTAGGCGCACCAATGCAAATGCAATGCAAAGAAACACACAAGTGTAGTCAAAACCAGATATCATGAGTTCGAGTCAAGTTCTCTAAATCCCCAGCAGAGTCGCCAGAAACTGTAACAAGCCCGCGGGGGACCTCGCTACAGCTCGGACTCGATTTGTGTCACGGTTCTTAATCTTGAACCAAAGAGTCCAAATCCGGCAAATCGTTTTGGAAAACAGATTTTTGAAAGAAGTGCCAAACATGGACTGCTTTGCCAGATACAGAGTCGCCACCTAAATATTTTTTTTGGGAAATTTAGGAAACCCTGACTCGGTGCCAAAGGCCACGTGTCCGTCATCACCAAAGTTGCCTCGGCTCGGGAACTTGGGTACGATTGGGGAAGGTCACTTCGTGAGCACCCCCGCTCGCCCGGTCAAAGACCGGCCTCTACTAACCATGATATCTGTTTTTGAAAACATTGTAGTTCTTATTCCGGTTATTAGCCTAGGTTACTATGTGATGCTCGCAGCAAACAAGTATAGACTGGTCGCCTGAATTGGAACAAAACATTTCATGTTTGTTTGTTTGAAAATGGTTTGATGGTGCTACCCGCAGGTAGGCTAAGACGCGGATTTGCCACCCTCAGGTGGGCTTAGAAAACATGATTTTGCCACTATCTAGTGGGCTTAAAACAAACATTTGATGAATTGTCCAATCAAGTAACACAACCTCCACCCACAGGCATTCAAGGCAGTTATATCACATAAGCACATAGCCTCATGGTAAGCATGCTATTCATGGCAACACTCACACGCATGCAAGGATGCTAAAGCATAAAACTCACCGAGTACTCCAAGCCAAAAGAAAACTATTAGAAATCATGCATGATCCTAATTATACAGAATGCCTAATGCAACACATGCAATAATGCAACTATAGCAGGCTCGGCTATTCTAAACATGGCATATGGAATGCTACAACTAACACGTATTCAATTTGGAATTGAAATACAAATGCAGTTTGTATGATGCGCCGAGCCCGGTGCGTGCAAAACAGATGAATGATGCAAACATGCTGTCATACTGTATGCTAATTGAAATATGCCCTATATCTAACCATCATAAGCGGGTAAATAAAAGGGAAAAAATGGGGTTGGAAGACATACATCACACTCACCCACACTTATTACAGTTATGCCCTCCGCAGAGGGTCCGAATAAATAATACAGTCCGAAATAAGAAAGAATAATACAGTCCGAAATACAGTCCGAATAATATACAAATTCTAATTAATTAACAAATTAAACTAAGAAAGCTGTAAACTGGCATGCAAGCCAGGGGCTGCCTCGCTTCTGATGAATGATGTATGCTGGGCTGCCTTTGCGCGAAATCCACTGGGATGCCCAATTAGCCTCTGTTTGCAATGTTTCTCGAAATGCGCGCCAGACTCCGAAAAGTTGCTGATTCCTTATTTTGCTGCAACAGAGAGCAGGAAAGGGCATAGCAATGTATTTCACAAATATATGCATGCCTCGATCCTCGTGCCACCAATCACGCATATCGATGCATGATGGCCGAGGAGTCGGATTGCACAACTCAATATAGGGAATGCAGATGAATGCTACAACAAAACCTAACTCCATCATGGGTAATCCGGAGTGTCGGTGACTTGGGAATTGAGACCCGTTCCGTCACTCGGAGTACGAAACGTGCCTCGTTTCCCGTGCCCGGGCTAACTCCTATCCCGAACACGATGCAATATGCATGATATGCATGAAATGCAACTAAATACAATCCTAGCATGCACAATGCTATGAAAATGAGATGCCTCGAAATGCGTGCACACGGGCACGCAAACCGAGGCGATGATCCTAAGGCATGAAATGGCATACGCAATGCAATTGGACTTACACTAACACGAGTGGACCTCAGCCACACTCACATAAGAGGCCGTCGGATAAAAAAGAAGTGCCTCGAAATGCGTGCCCACGGGCGCGCAAACCGAGGCGATGCATACGGAATGCAAAATGACATGGAAATGATATGTAATGAGGCTAAAATGAGATGTCTCGAAGTGCGTGCCCGCGGGCACGCAAACCGAGAAAATGGCATACGGAATGCAATGATGCGAAAATGGCATACAGAATGCAAATGGACTTATACCAACATGAGAGGACCTCAGCCACTCTCACGGGAGGCCGTCGGATGAAAAAAGTGCCTCGAAATGCGTGCCACGGGCCGCAAACCGAGGCGATGCATAAAGCATGAAATGACATACAAATGCGAAATGGACTTATACTAACATGAGTGGCCTCAGCCACACTCACATGAGAGGCCGTCGGATGAAAATGAATGCCTCGAAATGCGTGCCCACGGGCGCGCAAACCGAGGCGATGCATACGGAATGCAAAATGACATAAAATGCGAATGGACTTATACTAACATGAGAGGCCTCAGCCACACTCACATGAGAGGCCGTCGGATGAAAATGAAGTGCCTCGAAATGCGTGCCCACGGGCGCGCAAACCGAGGCGATGATAAGCATGAAATGACATGGAAATGATATGCAAACATGCAAATGAATTTCAGCACTTACAAATGATGCAAAACAGTCCCGAAAGGTGGGGAAATGACACCAATGCCGGAATGGTCCGAAATGCGATAATAGCACCCGGAATGGCCTATAGCCACTAAACATGCATGTTGGTACATGATGCAAAACAGTAGCAAGGCAGCCCCAAAATAGCATTATTCAGTACAAAACATGGCGAAATAATGAGCATAGATAGGACAACAATAGCATGCAAAAATACGGCCAAGAGAGGGGTATTGAAGCAAGTGATACATGCGATGCCAAATGGAAAAGTACCCTTCTACAACACTGATGAGGGACCAAAAATATGAATTTTAGTAGATGACATCCCCCAACTCAGTATGAAACATGGTAAAAATGCTATGCAAGAATGAGGACATAAGGCTATAACATGAAGGTACCCCAAACATTCATCAAACCAGCAAAGATCTTAATGAAATATGTCAAGAAGATCAAAATATGATATTTTCAGTTCTGATGATGGCCGAAAACAGAAGCTAGATAAGCTTAAAAAAGCATGCAAAATGGGGGTCAAAGAGAGATATAAAGACAAGTATAACATGGAGACCCCAAACAAAGTTGATCCCTTCTACAATATTGTAGAGGGACACAAAATAAGCTCACTCACAGTTCATGACATGTTCCAAAAAGACTGCATGTAGGTCAAATAAATCATGCAAGTTTACGGTAAATATGAGAAATTATGAAGCAAGTGCATGATAGAGAGGCCAAACAGGGTTGAGCCCTTCTTCAATGTTGAAGAGGGGCTCAAAATAGGCCCACTCACAGTTTACCTCATGCTCGAAAACAGATCACTCATAGCTAGATATTTCATGCAAAAACAGGGTAAAACATGGATTCAAAGCAAGTGGCATATGGAGCATGAAAACAAGGTTGAGCCCTTCTTCAATGTTGAAGAGGGCCTCAAAATAAGCACAATATCAGTTCATGAGATGCTCCAATTCAGATCACACATAGGCCAAATATTCAATGCAAAATAATGGCATACAAGAGGATATTGAAAGAAGTGCAAGATGGAGGGCTCAAACAGGTTGAGCCCTTGAACAAACATCAAGAATAGCTCAAAAGAGGACCACTTTCAGTATTGGTCGGAGCTCAAAACAGTGAGCAAGTAGGGTTAAGAAAAGAGGCAAGAAAATGTGTAAAAGAGAGGGATTGAGACTTACCCTTGAAGACTACACTTTTGCTACCTCTTGGCTTGATGAAAGTTGCTTCTAAGCCTCTCAAGAATCCCTTCTTGCTGCTGGAAATGGATTGGTAATGGTGATGCTTGATGATGCTCAAGAAATGGCCTAAACTTGAAGATTTGAGAGAGATGAGAGAGAGGTGTGTATGTATGCTTGAAGGCAAGTTTTCTAACCCTTAGAAGAGTGTTTTTTCTGCTGTTATATGGACAAAAGAGGGGTGTAAAGTGGAGGGAAATGCACCCAAGCATTCCCCTCCAAAATATCCCCCGGATACAGATCTTTTCTGGGGGAAAAGGTGCAGCTGTAAGGAACACATCCCAAGGAGCATGGCCGGCCAAGTGCTTTTTCTGGAGGTGGCCGGCCGGCCACCCCCATGGCCGGCCGGCTAAGGGGTAAAAATGAAGTGAAGATTTGCTGGCCGGCTACCACATGATGGTGTCCTCCCAGGTGTGTACAACAAGGCCCTGTGGTTCAAATTTGACAACTCTGAAACAGGAGAGAGAATAGGCCAATTCAAAGAGGGGTTCAAAAGGTTCAATGAAAATTACTGGCCGGCCATATGTTTTTAGGGTCCTCCCATGTGTGTACATCACAAATATGTGGTTTTGGCTCGAAGAAAATGGCCCTAGGGTGGTCAACATTAGCCCGGAAGTGAGAAAAACGGGCGTCGGGGGCGCGGAAGAGCATAACTGCTTGCTTAGACAATTACCAGCCTCCCACCCTCCAGTGATCTTCCTGATGATAAAACAGAGGTACCTGCCAAAAATGAACAAAAACGATGCGAAATGAATGCTCGGGGGCCAAACTGCGCGGTTCGGGGTCCCGAAAACCGGCCGTTAAGCACCGAAAGTGGTGTTCGGCCACGAAGTGGGTATCTAAGACCCCAGTGTCCCTCGTTATGATAAAACAGAGGTACCTGCTAAGAAGGAACGAAAACCGATGCAAAATGAATGCTCGGGGGCCAAAACCGCGCGGTTGGGGGTCCCGAAAACCGGCCGTTAAGCACCGAAAGTGGCATTCGGCCATGAAGTGGGTATCTAAGACCCCAGTGTCCCTCGAAAGGGAGTAAATGAGATGCATGCCAAAAACCGGGGGAATCGGAGATGGTTGGGTGGTCCCGAACCGAGGCACACGGCCTGACGGCTCCGAAAACCGGGAACCGGGCTCCGAAATGGGCAAAATGGCCTACGGCCACGAAATGTAGCCCACGGCCACTGAGAGATGGTCTACGGGACCTCTCCCTCCCTTCAGGAAAGAAAACAGAGAAAACCGAGTCTGGTTCGCAAACCGAGACAAGGTACAGAAGAGAGTTCGGAAGTCCGGAGGCAGGGTGCACGGCCGCGACTCTGAGACTTCTGAACGAGCACGATATGCAACACCACCGAGCGCTCAATCAGTGACGTCTGAGTCTTAAGGTCGGTCAAAAATGGGGTGTCTACAGTTGCCCCTCTTTGACAGAACTCGGAAGTCACAAGTGACGGGAGTGAATGTCAAAGCCCAGAGACGACCTATTTTTGACAAGGCCGAAGACTTAGACAATCATACAAGATGAACAGAGATATGCGCCCGCAGGCGTGCCCGCAGGCAAAGGGGGCAAAATGCAAATGACATGCACAGAGCCAAATGATCATGCAAATGCAGCAAGCTGTAATGAGGCAAGTATTCGCAAATAGATGCAACAGTTTTAAGCAAGAATGCAAAGCAACAACTACATTTCATGCAGTTAGGAATGCGGAGAATCATTCAATTCTCGTCGCGTCTCACGCGGAGAAGATACGATACCTGCGCGGTTCGTCTGGTCGCACCAGCCTCGAATGAGCCGTACATACAATATCGTGCCTGCAAAAGAGAGAAATTCAACAAGAACAACATGCTAACGACATATATTCAATGTGATTCCTGTGGTTCCAAAAGTTTGACAC
>JAPPVO010000202.1:0-20543 GCA_030407325.1 Camellia japonica
CTTTTCCTATTAAAAGAAAACAAAAGATTAGTTGATATATTGTTATACTGTGATAGATAATGATTAGGGCTGCAAATGAATAAGCCATTTGTAAAGAGGCTTAAGCTTGGCTCGGTAAGAGCTCATTCGAACTTGGTTCGTTAATATTTTTTTTTTTGGTTTTTTTTGTTTTTTTTGTGTGTTCGAGCTCATTAAATTTTTAATAAATAAGACCAAATATTCTAAAGCTCGGTTCATTAGCTGGCTCGTTTAATATTTATTATTTATATATTAAATAATATAAAAATATGAATAAAAAATAAGATAAATATGTTATTTATATATTTAAAAAATATAAATATAAATAATAGTTAACTAGAAATAGTACATTTATATAATAGTAGTAATAGATATTATTATTTTGATAAAATATTGACCTTTTTTTTTTAATTTAAAAAAATTTTAAGAATGTTTATATATATTGTATATATAATTGTATAATCAAAATTTTAATTGTAATTTTAGTCTCATACACAAGTATGAATTTATAATTTTTTTGGCTCGTTAAGGCTCGTGAACAGGCTCGAGCTTGAGTCAAGCTTAAACCAACTCAGCTCGAGTTCGGTTCGTTAAATTTTTATTGAGCTTGAACTTGAATTCGAGTTCGTTAAAATCTTAATAAACAAACCCAAACATACTAAAGTTCAGCTCGGCTCGACTCCTTTGCGGCCCTAATAATGATACGTTTCTGATAAATTAATTTAACTATGTGCAGAAGGCTAATACAAGTTATATTTATGCAGGTAAGGCTGCATGGCCTGAGCTCCTTGGGGCACAGGGCAAAATAGCAGCAGCGACAATCGAGAGGGAGGAGAATTATCAGGTTAAAGCCGTGATTCTGCTGATAGGAACCATTGTTACCGGTGATTTTGTTTGCACTAGGGTTCGCGTTTGGGTTGATAAGAGTGGAATTGTTGTTAAGGTTCCTGTAGCTGGTTAGAGTACTTTGAAGTGATTCATTGTTGCTTTGCTTGCTGATTATGATTTATCAGGCTATTTTATCTCAAAGGAAGCCCCAAGAAAATAAAGACTAATGGAATTTGTATTCTCCATTTGTTAATAAGTGTGGCTATGATGTGTCTAGTTCTGGAACTAATTTTATTTTTAATTAATTCCAGAAAATTTGAGAGGAAAATGGCTAATTGAACTGGTGAATTTTATTTTTATGTTTTATTTATATCGGTAAACCATGGCAGTTTTAATGGCAAACTCAATTTTGATGCTCGATTATTATTATTACTCCATCCGTTTTAAAATATTAGTCTCATATTTTATTTTTTATTGTCTTAAAATATTAATCTCTTTTAAAAAATTAAGGAATAAAATAATATGAATTTACTATTTTACCCTTCTTTCAAATTCGTTAATAACACAAAAAGTATAATTATGACAATTGATATTTCCAAAAAAAATGTACTATCAAAGGGTAATTTTGAAAAATTAATATTTTTAAAATGTAATAATTGTACAATAAAAAATAAATAAATTTTCTAAAAGAGACTATCATTTTGGGACGAAGGGAGTATTATTATTTTGACTTGGGTCTGGTTTCCCTCCAGTCCTTTATCAATAGTTACGTAATCAAATCAGTTTTGTATAAAAAAAACATAGATGGTGAAAAAATAAACGGTTGCCAGAAATATGATTCGATGAAATAACTATCGATATCCGATCAACGTAATTTTTTACAAGTATATAATACTCGACAAGTTTTACACATTAAACAGTTCGAATTATCAAAATGAGACTCATAATGAGCCCCTACAAACTTAAAAATATCCTCTAATCTAATCTGAAATTGGAGGGAAGCGAGTCGTTTCACTTTGTGTTTGTAAATCTACCATTCTTTTCAAATAGGTTAGTGCAAGTAGAAATGACTAGTGTTTAGGAATAAAGACAAACCTTTAAACACCAACTGACATGAGATGTGGTAGGGCAAAAAGATATGAATTTATTGAGGTTATATTTGGATCATTGAAATGGTTGAAGATTTTAAAAAGAAAAGGAAAAAATAGCCTTATTTTGTTTAAATGATCCAAGTACAAAGTTAATTTAATTTGAAGGATTTATGTATAGGTCTTAATAGATGGATTAATTGTCTAATAGGACTTATGATAATTAATAGTGTTTTTTTATCAAACATTATTAAAAAAGTCATTAATTGTTAATTTTCAGATATAGTTTGAAACTTTTGTCACAAAAAATGTCATTAATTATAAGTTTTAACGATAATTTAAAAAATCATTACTAATTTTCAACTTTCGATGACAATTTGAAAAATTTGTCATAGAAAAAGTCACTAATTGTAAGTTTTTACCACAATTTATAAAAATAATAACAAAAAAAAGTCAATGATTGTCAATTTTTAGCGACATATGCAATAAGACTTATTTTCAATAGTTCTTGATGAGAATTAAATCAAAATATTAGAATCTATTGGTAGTTTACCCGTTTAACTAAGCATATGTATTGCTTGTTTTTTTTTTTAAAATTATTATTTTTTAATTATCAGCAAAAAAAAAAAAAACTTTATTGATAAATTCAAACATATAATACATAAGAACAAACAACAATAGAGGGGGGTAAGAGCAAAGAGCATAACAATAAACCATCCTAATCCAATTAGGTTGACACCGGGAAGGCTATACAATCATATGCTAGCTCAAGCTAAGAGTTGGCGAGCAACCAATAGGGGTAGAGGGAAAACAAGAACAAAACAACAATACAACACCAAGCAGCAGACTACCAATAATAATATCCAAATACCTAAGCATACTCTTATCTGATTGCGATTGTGTACTTATAGAGTAATGCCACTCCTTGGATGAGGATTTTAGCCAAGTTGCTACTCTGATTTTTATAAGTTCAGAAAGTTCCCAAATATCGGGTTTAGCATCATTGAACACATATTCGCTCCTAAGCTTCCAAATGGACCACAGAGTTGCTAGAGGGATAGCTCTGCAGATTATCTTCTATTGTTTCTTGAAATTACCTCCTTCCCACCATATCAGCAATCTCTCAATGGAGCCAGGAGTGACCCACTGAATACCCCACCACTGTAATAATGCAGACTAAACATTCGAAACAAAGGGGCAATGAAGTAACACATGAAGCACTGTTTCCTAATCATTCTTACACAAGCCACAAAGAGTGGAGGTGCTTCCATTTAGTATACCAATTCTTTGGAGGAACACAGCGGTTTTCACTTTGTATTTCCAAGTGAGCCAACCAAAGAAATGAACTTTAGGTGGTAAAGTTTTATTCGACAACATTTTAATTAATTTGGGGTTAGAACCAACACCATCAGTAACTAATTTGAAAAGAGAGGATACAGAGAATGCACCTGATGATTTGGCAGCCCACCGCTTGGTTGGGAGATGTGGGGAAGGATTTAGAAAAGGAAAGGGAAAAGGTGTGTGAAATTAAGTGAAATATAGGTATGTTTTATCCACATTTCACCTATCTTTTTCATTTCCCTTTCCAAATCCCTACTCAAATCTCCCAACTAAACAGTATTAGGGTAATCATTGATCTCCAACCTGATTGAGGGACCAGATGCAATGATATTAATAAGTCTCAACAACTCCATCCTTTCCGATTCAAATAATTCTCATCTAGGTAGCAAATTCCGCTCCCCTGAATTTATTTAGGTTATGTTTGGAATGTCGGAATGGTTGGAAATTTGAAAAGAGAAAAGAAAAAAAAATTTTAACTTTATTTTAGTCAATTAATACAAACACAACGGTACCGTTTAGTTTAGTTTTTAAATTAATATTTGGATCAAAAAATCAAAAAACATGTTTGATTTATCAATTTTCAAAACTCTTTTTAAAATTATTTTTTTCTCTCCTCTCTCCTTCTCTTTTTTGTTTTTATTATTAATAAATCAATTAATCACTTTTTCTCTCTGCTCTCATTAAATTTTTTTTTACAGATCATTACAAAATTATTTTCAAAACTCATAACCAAACAAATTTTTAATTTCCAAAACTTTTTTCAACACCTTATCTTTCTAAATACAACTCAAAACTTAAAACTCTTTTCAAAAACTAAACCAAACGGAGCCAACTACTTATAGCCCTTGAGCTTCTTTAAGATTTTAATTCACATAATTTAACTAATGTTGTAATTTCTTTTGCACTTGAAATGTATATTTTACTTTGATTATCTTTGTATATATTTTACAATTGAAATGTAACTTTGCTGAAAGGAAAATCTGTATAATTATATCAAAACTGTGGAATTTACTGTATTTTATTTTTAAAAATTCCATAAGAGTCCTCCTAGATCTATCATTGGTAGATTATATAATTTTTCAGTTCTACAATGGTTACTTTTGGGCATGTGAAATTCATAACGTAATAATTTGATTCATTTTTAGACTCTTGTACATAAATTATTCATAAAAAGTCTTAATTTAATCATATATATATGGATTGCATGTATAAAACTAATGGTCATGTTTTTCAAGGATCCTAAGATTGCTTGGAGAATAAATCATCCTTGGCGATGAGTCTGCGGTTGTGATAACATTGATGACAAGGTGTGCGCTTAATGGTGGGATTTTGATCCTCCTCGTTCATGGAATGAAGATTTTTATTGTATTTGATAAAATTTAAACATATTATTAAAATTTAAAATCAATGTTCAATTACTATCACATGATTGTATGGATTAAATTTTTTATTAATTCTTCTTGAATTAGTTAATTGGTGAAAAGTAGCTTACAAGGATTATATGTTATTTAAACTAATTTTTAATTTTTATTTGTGTTAAATACATGTGTTGAAAGTTGCTAGAAAAGTCGTTGGTACTGGAAAAGTCATATAAAAATTTGCTAGAAAGTCGCTGGTGACCGATGGCTAATTGGTGGTAGTGAGGTGAATAAATAAAGGAATAGATAAATGACAGATGCAAATAAATGACATTAGGTTATATTTGAACTATTAGACATATATGTAAACTTTCAGATTAAGAATTTTTTTTGATTCAAAAAGATTTAAATTTTAGCCGATTGGTCCAATAGTTTCAGAAGAAAACCTATTGCTATTTATAAATAAAAAAAATGTATTAATGTAAATTTTTTTTTATAACAATTAATAATAAAATAAAATTCTTCATTAATGGCGGGCTTAACTAGTAGCCATTATAAGGAATTTTTATGGTACACCCCCTATGTTCACCTTATTACATATTTTTGAGTGCATGTTATTATTTTTATAGTAAATGTTAGATATATTTTGGACAAAGTCACAACAATTTATGGTTCAAAACATTTTTAATTAAAAAAATGTGTAATATTATCACAAAAATACATAACATTACACAAAATACATAGTTTATTATTGAACCACAAATCTAATAAGCAAAATATTTACCTGCCCTTGCAATGGGATTTATTCATATGTGATATGAGGTTATTTTCAAGGAAAAATTAGTGAAACATTCATATTTTTAACTTTTGGTAGTAAGAGAGGTTCAATATATTTTTTTCTTATTAGTTAAGGTTATTCAATAATATTATTAGAGAAATTTTAGCTCGTTACAAATTTCTCCACGACGAACTAAAATTTCTTTTTGAAGAATTGAAATTTTTTTATGAAGACAAATTTCTCTGTGAATTTTTTTTTTCTTTGTACTGAAATTTTCTAGGCCAAAATTTCTCTATGAAAATATTGAGAGATCCTAACTATTAAAAAAATATTACATATTTTTTATCTTATAAACCAAAAATCCCTATTTCAAACTACGCAAACTTGCATGAAAATTTACTCCTTAGTCAAAGTAAATTTTTTGAATAAAATAGGTCCATTAACTGAGCTACAAAAATTGACAAAGTTAGGGGAAATTGTTATTCTGGAGGAGTTTTGAAAAATTATTACATAATAGTAAAAAAAATTATAATTATAATTATTAACATTCATAAAATTTATCATTTTTTTATAATTTTTTTTCTGGCACAGTATGGTGTGTAATTCTCCCATAAAATTATATGGCAGGTTGGTGTACTTGTGAGAAAAATAATCAAAGTTTCATCACAACCACATCATTTTGTTTTAGGTTATGATTGACCACCTAAAATATGATGAGACTTACATTTTTATTCCAATTATATTTGATTGTAAGATTAACATTAATAGATTAATAGTTGTATGACAAATGTTAACAAATGCCCTTCATGCATTGTTTAATGTTGGGATTAATGTGAAAAGTATTTTGAAAATAGTGAAAAAGCTAAAAAATGTATTAAATTGAGTAAAAAGTGCTATAAAACTAAAACAAAGTATATTGGGTTCTACACTTATTTTGTCTTAATCTTATATTCTTAGGACACTTGTTGACAAGGTCCTAGTTGCATCAGTTGTTATGGTGGAGTGATAGTGGTGGTGGAGATGGTGATAGTTGGGATGTGGTGGTGGTAGATAGATGGTGATGGTGATGTAGAGATTTTAGGAATTACCTCTTGTGATTGTTTCCTATTTATAGATTAGGAAATAGCTTGATTGTAGCTTTGATTATAGGAATAGCTCAATTATAAGACTTACTACTTACTGGTGATCCATCTCTATAAATAAGGCCTGGTTTGGGGTGCTTCAAAAAATCCAAAAAGTAAAGAAGTTACAAAAAAAAGTAAAAAAGTTATCACTATTCACAAATTAAAAATATAAAAAAATTAATATACATAATATTTTAATCAAACCAACTTTACACAGTTTTCGGGACTAAATTGACCCCTTTAGTACCGTGACAGGGAAATTTTTTTTTTTACATATATAAAATCACTAAGTTGGACGTATATGTTGGGCCCGTGGGGGCCCACCACGGGTCCCGTTTTGATAATCCGAACGGTTCAATTTGTAAAACTCGTCTAGAATTATATGTCTGTAAAAAATCACGTTGATTGGATATTGCTAACTACATGATCAAATCATTTTTGTATAAAAAATGGATGGTGTTATAGATAACAGTTGACAAAAAAAAAAAAAAAAACTAACACGATCAGATAGTTATCGATATCCAATTAATGTATTTTTGACAAGCATATAGTACTCGACGAGTTCTACACATTGAACGGTTCCGATTATCAAAACGGGATCTGTGGTGGGCCCCTACGGGCCGAACAACACCGTCTAATTCAAGCCCGAAAAGGAGGCAATCATTTCCCATCTCCTAACCAACCCACTACCCTGTCCAACCTGTACACCTACTCCACTAACTTCTCCTACACACTTATTTATACAATATTTTAATATACATTTTTTCATAAAAAGTCAAAAAGTTAACCCAAACATCTATCTTTTTTTCCTCAACTTTTTAGTCCCAAAAGACAAAAGGTGCACTTATTTATGACACCCCAAACAACCCAAATTGTACAATGTATTGAATTAAGATGAATAAAAATATTCTTCTCAAAGTCTGATTTGCAAGTTGGTATCAGAGCCTTGAAAGAATCATCATCATCCTTTTATTGAATCCATATCACCATCAAACCATGGCCAAGTTAGATTCTGAAACATCTGGTACCAAGTCTGCTCTCATTATCATTCAATCCGAAGGCTCATTGTTCAATGTAGGGATTGTACTCAATGAGACCAATTATGATATGTGGTTTCAAATCATGGAGATGCACATTGCTAAGAAGGAGAAACTCTCCTTTATTCGTGGCAATTCACAGCCACCAACCGAGACGGATGATCGATATGAGAAGTGGTATGCAGACAATCAAAGGATCAAGAGATGGCTGTTGATTTCTATGTCCCCAGACATTATGAAGCGACACATTTTCCTACCCACCGCTCGCGATATTTGAAAAGCTCTTTCTTAAGCTTTTTATGATGGAGCGGACGGATTACAAGGATTTACCTTGAACTAGAGGGCCTTCTCTGCCAAACAGAGTGACAGAACACTCTCTGTGTATTATGGAGAGTTAATTGAAATTTTTAGTGAGTTGGATCATCGTGATCAGGTGATCATGGAGAGTGAAAAAGATGTTGCATCCTATCAAAAATTAGTTCAACGACTAAGGATGCATATTTTTCTTGCTGGATTAGATGGTGAATTCGAACAAATTCATGGTGAAATTTTAAGGAATGATCCAATTCCCACATTAGAGAAATGTTATGCACTGGTCCACCGTAGATGTGTTCGATGGGAAACGATGAATGTTGAACTTGGAAATTCTGAAGCTTTCACCATGGTGACTCGAAACCATTCTAATTAGAATGGGCCCGTCCCTCCTAAGATTGCTACTGGTGTCGATAAATCTTCCTACAAATGCACTCACTACAATCAAAGTGGTCATACCAAAAATCAATGCTATAAACTGGTGGGGTATCCAAAATGGTGGGATTATAGCCGTGATTCATAGAAGAGGAATTCTAAGAAGACCTCTACTGCTGCGGTTGTTGAAACAAAGACAGAGAATGATATTGCCGAAGCATTCTCGACATTAGCAGTAGCGACAGGTAATGAGGGTAAGGTTTTAAATATTTCTGCACCTGTTTCTAATAGTGCATGGATAATTGATTCCGGTGCTATGGATCATATGACATTTGATTCTAAACAAGTCTTTCCTCTTAAACCTTCTGCACAAAATTTTGTTTCCACTGCCAATGGTACCTTAATTCCGATTATTGGAGAAGGATCCTTGTCCCTCACCGACACTTTGAATTTAGATTATGTTTTGATTGTTCTATCTTTAGATTATAATCTCTTGTCAGTTTCCCAAATAACCACTGCCTTATTTTGTGTTGTCATTTTCTGGCCTGATTTTTGTGTGTTTAAGGACATCCAAACAAGGTAGACAATTGGTTGTGGTGTTAGGCGAGGGAAGCTGTATTACTTAGACTTGGTGTTAAAGAGTTCGAACCAGTTGTGTTATGCTTTAATGATAGGCGGTTCTGCGGATGAAAAGAAGAAATCTGAGATATGGTTATGGCATTGACGTCTGGGGCATGCTTTATTTGGTTACCTGAAGAAATTGTTTCCTAATTTATTTGCAAAAATTGATATTTCTAGTTTCAAATGTGATGTTTGTGAATTTGCAAAGAGCCATTGTGCTTCGTTTCCATTAATTTTGAGTAAAAGCCTAGTTCCTTTTATGATCATACATTCTGATGTTTGGGGTCCATCTAAAGTTACTAACTTGGATGGATCATGTTGGTTTATTACTTTTATTGATGATTGTACCAGGATGACTTGGGTATGTTTGATGAAGTCCAAAAGTGAAGTAAACTTGTTATTTCAAAATTTTTATAAAATTGTTCACAGTCAGTACAATGCACAAATTCAGGTTTTCTGTAGTGATAATGGAGGTGAATATTCAAGTCTTGAATTGAAGCGGTATTTGGAAACCCATGGAACTATTCATCAAACTACTTGTTCTGATACACCCCAACATAATGGGGTCACGGAGCGAAAAATTCGGCACTTGTTAGAGGTTGTTTGTGCTTCGTTGATAGAAGCCCATATGTCGATTTCTTATTGGGGACACGTACTTACCTCTGCAGCTTATTTGATCAACCGAGTACCTTCTAGCACCATTGATTTTCGAACACCATCTCAGGCTCTCGCTGAAGCAATTGTTGCTCCCTTCACCCCCAACTTACCTCAGCGCACCAAGTTGACTCCTCGAGCATTGCGCTGTGTCTTTCTAGGATATGCTGCTTCTCAAAAGGGGTACCGCTGCTATCACCCTTCCATCAAATGCATGTTTGTTACATTGGATGTCATTTTTCATGAAGATTCTTTGTATTTTTCCTCTGAGCCTGAACTTTAAAGGGAGTACCAAGAAGAAGTTCAAGCTCTAGACTATGACTATAATTTTTTGATCTCTACCAAAGGGGAACTCTCTGAACTTGGTAATCAGGATGTGCATAATGAGGAACTCTCTGAATCGGTTAAAAACAATGTGGGTGAATTAGATTTGCGTAGTTGTAGCTTGACTTTCGCGCTCCTTTCGAATATGATAGCCCTATAGTTCAGACTCCTGCGTTTCTGAATCTGATTTCACAAGTGCAATGTGAAATAGATAAACACAAAAGAGTCTAAATTTGGCAAATCTTTTGAAAAATCGATTATGAATCAAAATGCCAAAAATGGACTGCTTTGCCAAATTACAGAGTCGCTAACTAAATATTTTTTTGAGAAATTTAGGGAACTCGTGACTCATGCCAAAGGCCATGTGTCCGTCATCACCAAAGTGTCTCGACTTGGGAACTTAGGTATGAAAGGGGAAGGTCATGAATTGAGCACCCCACTCGCCTGATCAAAGATCGGCCTTTACTAATCATGATGTGATTCTTATTTACATTATATGCTTTTGTTCTGATTATTAGACTAGCATTACTATGTGTTGCACATAAGTATAGACTAATTTACAAGAATTGGAACACTTTGATTTCATGTATGTTTTTGAAAATTGTTTCGAATATGTACCACTTGAAAAAGTGATCGCATATGTACATTGCTCAAATTATCCAAATGCAAACAATTAGCCTTCATCCACAGGCATTCAAGCAGGTACATCAATTAAGGACTTAGCCTCATGCCAAGCATGCTAGACATGGCAACAATCACATGCATGCGGTATGCTAAAGCAATAAGTACTCACCTCGTACTCCAAGGCAAATCGAAAGAAACAAAAGAGTTAGAAAACATGCATGCCCATAACTATGCAAATGATTAGTGCAACACATGCAATATGCAACTTAAATAGGCTCGGCTATTAACATGGCATGTGAATCAATTTGATAGCATGCAGTTTTAAGCACGTTTTCAACGAAGTAATAAACGACAATGCTTGTTAGAATGATGAACCGAGCTTCGATTCATGTAAGAGAAATGGATGCAAACATGGGAAATGCTAAAAGAAACGTGATGTTCTAAACCACCCATAATAAGCAAGTAAATACAAGAGAGAAAAGCGTGGGGTTGGAAGACATACACGCATTGTTACATATTTGCCCTCGCGCAGGAGGGTCCAAATGAACTAATTAGCTAAGCTACTTAACTAATTATTACAAACCAATTGAAATAAATTAACTACATTAGCTAATTATTACAAATTTGGAATTGAACTAAGTAAGTAATTTACTATTACAAGTTCATCACTTGAAGTACAACATACTACTATAACAACAAATTTTAAATGGGCCCCGAAATGCTAGGGATGACTCATGCATGAATGCGGGTTTCCACTCGAAAATGTCTCTATTTGACTGCCAAAATGCTTTTGTTTAGTAGTCAGAGAATTGCACTATTTTTCACCTTTGCCTCTGCTCTGTTCTGTAGAAAAAAAGGAAATTGCCTGGCTGAAAAACAAAAGTGGTCGGCAGGCCAGAAGAAGTGGTCGGCAGGCCAGAAGTGGTGGCCGGCCGCCCACTAAAGGTGGCCTACCGCCTACTAATGTTGAGTTTCTCCTGCTGCAACAGACAACAAATAAGGCACAAACAGAGCATCCTCAGGAGATGTTTGTCCCCCCACCCCCACCCCTTCTTATCATCAAATAGCTTAAAGGAGTGGTAGGCTCGATTCGCAAGCCATCAATCGGCGCAAATTCATTGCGTGATGACTTATGAACCAAGGGATACAATTTCAATAAATGCACAATGAAAGACTTGCGAACCTCCTCCCTATCATGATTTGATCAAGGGAAGTGGTTTGACCTTGGAAACTTGAACCATTTCATCACTAACAAGTATGAAATGACTCAAGTCTCTATGTGTTCAATTAACGTTCGATTGAACACCAAATTAGGTTATTATCTTGTTACCTCTTCAAGCCCAATTTTATTACTCAATTTTAATTACCTTTCCATTCATTAATTCATTAAGTCCAATAATGACCACTAAGTCCGTTAATGGAAAGAAGTGTCAAACAAAGGGTTGTTTTGGGCATGAGAGAGACACCATGCCGTTGGTAATAAACCCCCAAATGGATTAAACCATTAAGTACAAGGTTTCTATCTGAAAATTAAACAAGTAATTGGTTTGAAACTAATTTCAAGGCGACAAAAGGAGCCAAGAAATAAGAGGGATGCAGACGTGATTAAAGATGATTACAAGTGTGGAAAGCTTGAAATAAATGCTATTAACTCAAATAGGTTGGTGTCTAAGGTCTAAATCACCAAACCTATGAGGACTATTACACTACAAGCATGCTAAACAAAGCCCAAATGAAGCTAACAGCCTAAAACAACCCCAATATACACTAAAACAGTGTTGAAATTCACATGTAAAAGCTTGGAGAAGTTAGCTATAACATGGAGGAATTTAAGCTAGTAAACGAGCACAAGGAGGGGAGGCCAACCCCTCCATTTTTGAGGCTTCAAAACATGATTTTAGCCTCTAAAAAAACTCGGAGATTCAGTGGAAAATAGCTCAAAAAAGTTTGATGACAAGGTGGGAAACACAAGAGCAAAGGCCTAGAAAGCAAGGGTCAAAGGGGGTGTTTGTTTCAGCTTTTCAGAGCCAACTTATGGCTTTTAGCTTTGAAAAAGTTATTTTGGACTGTTTGGTTAAACTTATTTCAAACAGCTTCTGATTCTAACAGCTTATTTTAACTCAAAAAAGCTGATTCTGAGAAGCTGCTTACCCCTTGCTTCTGATTATCAGCTTCTGCTGTGAACATGTTAATTTACGGTTATACTCTTAAATTTTTTTATTTTTTATTTTTTTAAAAATAGAAAAAGACTCAAATAGACTATAGATTATTATTATTATTTTTTATGAGAAATGTAGACAAACAAAAAATAAAAACTAATTGAAAAAACTATTTCACAGCTTATTTAACAAACACTACTCAGCAACTTAAATCTATAATCCAACAGCTACACCAAACAGATTAACAACTTATGATTAAAGTCATAATTTATAATCTGTTAAGCTATAATCTATAAGCTGTTTTAACAGCTACACCAAACGGGCCAAAGAGGGGTGGTCCACTCTCTACCCTTAATGACCTCAAACCACAAGTTTCAGCCCACCAATACAGGTAAAAAAAAAAAAAAAAAAGTACAAAAACAACAATAAATGATGGTAAATGAATAAAGGAAAGAAACTTGGAGTTATACCTCTTGAAGAGGAATCACAAGCTACCAATTTCACACCCTCAAGAGCTTAAAATGCAAGCTTAAACACCTCAGCCAAGAACTCTCAAGTTTTGGTTTGGAGTGCCTAGAAAAAGGGTATAGAAGTTGTAAGAGAGAGAGAGAAAAATGTAGAGAGAGAAATATTTTCCAAAACTTTTGCTCCTCAAATTTTTTTAACCCTCAAAATATGAGAGGGAGTAATCTATATATAGAAAATTAGGTTTGGCTCTCGGAAATATCATCATACATACAACTGGTATCATGTATGCACTTTTGGAGACAGCTGACACAGTTGGCAAAAAGATTTGAAATTTTACAAAAGTGGTTGACTGGAGTCACAAGTGGGTTTGCAGGCATAAGTGGCTGGCAAGCCACTAAAAGGGGGTGGCCGGCCACTAATAGTGGGCGGTTGGAGTCACTAGTGGGTCTGCAGGAACCCAGATAGTCAAGCTTAAAAAACTGCTGTTTTGGTTTAAAAACAAGGCACAAAGGTTGTGGTTCTTTTGAGGCTCAAAGCTAAGGCTTTCTGCTGAGGATTTTAAGCATTTGGACAAGCGTGTGCATTCATCATCGGGTGATCAATCGGTGGCACCCAAGGCTTAAGGGCAGTCAAAAATGGGGTGTCTATAGTTGCCTGTCTTTGATAGAGCTTGAAGTCAAGAAATGACATGAGTGAATGTCAAAGTCCAGAGATGACCCATTTTGACAAGGCCATAAGACTTGGGCAAGCAATCAAGACATAAATTAAATTGGTTGAGCCTGAAAGCTGCCTACGTATCGCTTTACAGGGAATCAAACCAGCGTAGTTCTGGGGCAGGATACAAATGATATGCATGAAAAATATACTTTGAGAGCTGGACTCACACGCTTCGTGAAGTCGGCTATTTTGAAAAGTCACAATCATGCAAGATGATGCAATAAACAATAACAGATGCAATAAGTAATAACAAGATAACAACATATGAATGAGCTTTAAGCTTAAATTGAAATGGGTTTCACATGAAAAGAACTAAAAACGTGCACTCTAACCACGCCGAAGTCGTGAGAAGAGGAGTTAAAAATCGCTCAAGGTCACGTTTCACGCGTTCTGAGATAACTATACCTATGCTGAAATCGTGAGAAGATGAGAGAAACCGCTCAGGGTCATGTTTCACGCGTCCTGAGATAAAAATCACTTAGGGTCGTGTTTCATGCGTTCTGAGCTACTCTAATCACGCTGAAAATTGTGAGAAGATGAGAAAAGACGTTCAGGGTCGCGTTTCACACTTCTTGAAATAAAAACCGCTCAGGGTCGCGTTTCACGTGTCCTGAGATACTCTAATCAAGCTGGAATCGTGAGAAGAGGAGAAAAACCGCTCAGGGTCGCGTTTCACGTGTCCTGAGATAAATAACCGCTTAGGGTTGCATGTCATGCATCTTGAGATAAACAACCGCTCAGGGTCGTGTTTCACGTGTCCTGAGATAGATGCAAAAAGTATGAGATTGTACAATAGATACACAATGTAATGAAAGTGTGTGATAGATGCACGAAGTGAACAAGTGAGATAGATGCACGAAGTGAACAAGTGAGACAGATGCAAAAAGTGAACAAGTGCGATAGATGCAAAAAATGAACAAGATTGAACACCAATATAATGACAATGCATGTTTTATGCAAGATTATCGACAACTGACATATGATGTTAATTGAAAGCATGTTCTACGCAAGAAACAAGAGCATGCTCTATGCATGAATCGAAATCATGTTCTACGCAAAATTGAAGGCATGTTCTATGTAAGCATGTGAATTATGAACGATGCAAGGCACATATGCAACATAAGTGTATGTGAAAACGCACGTTCTATGCAACAGAAGGGAATAGATATGTAATTCGACAAAACGGACAAAAGCGACCTTTGATGCCCATCTCCGATTTTACCCATCGGAGGTTTTGCAAAATGATCAAAAGGATACAACCCGCTCACTTTTGGAATTGGGGCACGTTCGCGTGTCAGAGTATAGCAGGCATTGGAACGTCGCAACTAGAACACACTTTCGAGCTCCGCGAAAATCAACCTAGACCCAAAATAGGACCTCACAAAACCATCACTGAATCACAAAGGAGACCTGCCGACCACAAAATGGGCTTGCTGGCCACTAATAGGGCTTGTCGGCCACTAATGCAAAATCAGGGCAGATTTGTTTTTTTAGCCGCGGGCCCTTTTTAAATTAATATCCAAGCTTCATTTGCACACACCCTCAAGACCGAAATCCTTCTCCTTCTCTTTCTAGGTGTTTTCCCTCTCTAGATTCGTGCTTTGTACGCATTTTCCACGCCCCACGTAAACTTTATTCGCAAAACTGCTTTAGTCCTTTACACTTTGAACCGATTAGATTTTGTTTTCGTTGATTTTTTTTTTTTTTTTTCTTTTTTTCACCACTTTGGGCTTGTTCCTTTCGAGTTTCTCTTGGGTTTGGTGAACTTTTCTAAGTTTTGAATTTTTCACTTATTTTTTCTCTTTTAGGATTGACTTTTTCCAAGTTTTTTCCCCCCCCCCTTTTTTTTTCCCCCCCTTCATTTTTCATCGATTTTCACCCACTTTTCAAATAGTCGATGACATTCCTTATGATGATGCCCCTCCCGAGGTTCCACATGCACTGTCACCTATAGAGGTTGAGGAACCGGTGGTCATTGAGGCTGCTGAGGTAGCGGAGGACATTGCTGCTGATTTCGAGGCAGAGTTCGCTTTGGGACTGGAGCCTGAGCCACTACCATTAAGGATGAGGCCCTTTGATCCGACCACTTACCACCCCGACACGCATATGATGGCACCTGGAGGCATGATGTGCTTTGACGATTTTATTGGTGGCATGCCAAAGGATGTTTTGCTGAGGGAGCTGGAGTCCCACCTTTCCCACAACGCTATTGAGGTACAAACTTTATTTCTATGTTTTTTTGCCTTTCATTTGACTGTCCTACGATGCCTTCCATTTTACTCTTTTGCTATTACTGTCTTGCACCTAACTCCCTTTTTCTTTGCCACAGGGGGACTCTCGCGCCTATAGAGGTTAAGGGGTTATGACAGCCAGGGAATGGTATCACGAGCTCCCCTCTCGGGTCCGTGACCTTGTCGATGAGGCGGGTTTTGGCTTATTCTGCACCGAACTCTTGCGCCACTTCGCCAGCCAGGCCATACTTGGAGCATTAGTGGAGAGGTGGTGGGACATCACCAACTTCTTTCATTTTTCTTCCGTCGGGGAGATGACGATGACTCCCTACGACTTCTCGATGATCACAGGCTTAGGAGTAGAGGGTGATCCGATCCCCTTTGACATGGATATGGGCGAGTGGGAGGCGGCTTGGATCTATCTGTTTGGAGTGAGCCCATCTCTATACATACCAGCGATGGTCAGATACAGTTGGTTCTCTGAGTACTTCTGCAGGAGTCAACCCGAGACACAAGAGGAGGTATAGTAGTACGTTCGGGGCTTCTTGATGTTCCTCTTCGATACCAACTTGTTCGCGAATAGGTGGAACACCGTGGATTTGTACTTATTGAGCGCCCTTGTGACCCTACCCCGGGCTCGATTTTACGACTGGGGTGGAGCCGGCCTCGCCACACTCTACGGCTATATGAGTTCCACTTTTCACATGAAAGGAGAGCGGGTCAGAGGCTACTGAAGAGCCTGGGAGGTATGCACCACACCTTTCTACTTTTGCACTTTTTGTTAACACATTGTGCTTTCTGCTTTACACTTTCTGTTTTATATCTGTTGACATATTTTGCTTTCTGCTTTGCATTTTCTATATCTGTTCATGCATCGTTGATAATGCTGTTGATGTTTTCTTGCAGTTATGGGTTTACGCTTATTTCTCGACTCTTACTCCAGAGCCAGTGGATGAGATCGTGTCGGCCGTGCCCTACTCGCAGCGATATGATGACAGATGTCACTGCTGACACCGTGAGGACATGACTTTCACCTTCTTCCGCCGATACTTTGACACAATTGTAGCCCGCGAGGTAACCTGAAATTTACGGTCATTTTGCTTTATTCCTATTGCTACTATTTTGATTCACACTCCAACAACTGATAGCAATTAACAATTTGTACGTTCTCTATTTGCAGATCATATGGCAGCCCTGAGCGACAATGCCAGCTGGAGTGAGGGACCAGTATACTAGAGCTTTGGCCATGTCTCGATACTGAATTTTACTGGAGAGCCCATTCTGCCTAGCCTGGTTCTTGGGTGAGCGTTTCATATGCTAGACTCTGGGCTTACCTGCCCCAGTCGTTCCTATGCCACCCCTAACACCCATGAGGATAGCCGACAGCCTCTCAGTTAAGGCTATTATTCAGTTTATGATGGGACTGGATGCTGATTATTTCAGAGGAGAGAGGACTATACGAACTTCATCAGGACTCACCTCATGCCACCCCTAACAGGAGTTCGCGAGGGCGATGCAGCAAGCGCTCCTTTGGCTGGAGAGGTTGCTTAGGAGGCCGAGGTGAATGTTGGAGAGGTCCCTCCTACCGTGCAGGTTGCTGGTTGGCCTGTGATTCCTACTGTGCTTAATTGTTGGTGTCCAGGTGGGATAGCTTATCAAATACCGATAGAGCCACCAGAGCCAGGGCACGGGTATGTCAGAGCTCCAAGCACACCTCAGGTATGGACCACACTTTTCAACTTGTCTCCCACATTTTCCATTTCCAGATATTAATGTTCAAATTCACTTGCAGGCACCGCCGGAGTACACGAGGGGCTTTCTCCAGCTGGCTGCTTCTTTAGTTGGCATGGTACAGAGAAGAGAGACACTATTTAGTCTCTACGGTATTCAGGTACCTCATTTTCCGCATACATTTCACTACTGTTTCACATTGCTGTGCACCACACTAACATGTAATATTCACTCTTATATACGATACTGCACACTAATCTACTGATATGCCTTTTGATACTGTTTTACACGGCACTGATACACTGTACTGCCTTCTGCATGATATTCCTACTTTATACTATATTCTGCCGTATATTGTATCTGATACTTTGATATTTGTTTCTCAGATCTCATCTGTATCGAGGGCATCAGCGGCAGTGGCAGTACTAGCACCGGCGGCATCCCCTCCAACGACAGGGAGGAGAGGTAAATAGGCCCCAGTACGCAGTCGAGACGAGCATCGAGGTCGAGGTAGGAATAGAGGTGCTCAGAGTCGGAGCAGCTTAGAGCCGGTGTTGAGCAGGGATGGTACTGAGACCATCGACTTCGAGGAGGCGGTGAATCGACACTCTGAGTCTGAGAGTAGGGACGATGAAGCCGACTTGGGATCGGAGAGCGAGGAGGACGCCGAGGCTGGTTTTGAGTCAAGGAGTGGAGATGTTGGTAGCAGCTCCGGCCCGGAGTCTAATTCTGGTAGTGGCACCGATGGAGACAGTGCCCCTGAGTCCCTTCCGAGGAAGAGGATGAAGAGGGCCTCTCGAGCTTGATGCGACTGGCGTTGATTTTTGTACTCTTTTGCTTAGTTTTTTTTTTTGTTTGTTTTGGTAGCTTAGTACATGTATAGCTTCAGATAGGTTTTAATTTTTCTTTTAAAAAAGACTTGTACTCTCTTTTGTAAACAAAATGATGATCGGGGGAAACCCTACAATTTATAAAAATGAGTTCTTGTTCTTGCCTCATGAGCACCACGTTTGCATATAATGACTATGGATTTGAATTTGAAACCGAGAATGTTTGTATTGGAACGATGTTCTTAATCGAGTAATGAACCGACCAACAAAACAAAATACAAAATACAACTCGATAACTGGAAAACAAAGTTAAAACAACGCAAGCACAGCTATGTACACTTGCTCAAAACAAAAGACTCAAAACAAGACCCCAAAACACAAAGACCAGGACAAAACCAAAATGCCAAACTACCAGGCCACAAATTGTGGTGAACCAGTATATGATTGACAACTGGTCTCCACTCACAGCCCTATTTTCTACAAAAGGTCTTCCTTCGTCATTTCTTCACCAGAACCTCATTTTGGCTGCTGTTTTTTTTGAAAATGGAGATCTTCTTTACCAAGAAGCTTACGGATTGGGTGGCCATTTTAGATAGCACGGGAAAGGTAAATTTATGAGGTTTTGCTATACTTCACTTTGTTTTCCGTTCCTCCATACCACGGCTCGATGTTGGGACCCAATTACATATGTATTTCGCTTCAGAGCCCAGGAAATGTGCCCAACTCTTGAGGAATTTCAAGCACTATTAGAATCTCGACACGATGAGGAAATCATGCCTTAGCCTTGTTTTGGCCATGCCCAAGCTTTGGGACGGATGTGCAGGCTTACTTTGCATGAAGCTCGATCTTTGGCTCATGACGGGGAGTTAGATATACCTGGCTTGATTCACCGGTTTTCTGACATCGGCGATAGAGGTGACCTTCTCTGGCGAGGCTTCCGGTAACATGCCCTCTGTTTATATATGCTCGCGCATTTTCTTCTTGCCCCTAGTTGTGACGGAGCCAGCATTAAGCTAATTGAAGTAGCCCAATGCCTGAGAGAGAGTAAGAGTTGCATTCGTTTGGCATTGACTGAGACCCTAATGGGTTTAGATGCTTTTCATCGGCTAGAGACCACTAGGTTTGTGGGAAGCCCACTACTGCTCCAGGTATTGTTTCCCACCATTTCTTATATATAATTCTCACATTACTCGGCACTCGCGCTCTATTTTCTTTCAAAACCCTTTCATGTACTTTTCTCTCAACGTACATCTCTCTATTCTTTAATCTCTTTTATTTTTCATCTCTTCCCAGGTATGGTTAATGGATAAGCTGAAAGTAGTGGACCCTTGCCCCGAGTATTCAGCCCAAGCTTACTTTTTCCGCTAGCGACTAATGGACTTTCCCAACAAGGGGTGGTGGTGCAACTGGATGTACAATAGATCTGCAGTTGACATAGCTTGGTGTTGCCCCTAACTTAATTTAACCGAGATAAGCTATAACATGTCCTAATAGCCGGGCGTTCAGTTGATTGGCCTTACGCACTGCGTGTTCTACTTCCCCTTCCGGTTTAGACGCCAGTTTGGGCATGATCAGACCCGTCCAGATGAGGGCGTAGAATACTCGGCCTCATTCCCACTTCGTGGTTCACACTTAACTCGGTGCCTCGTTGCCTGGAGGATGAGAGAGCTTCTGATCCTTGCCCCTAGTTTTAGTTATGCCCTTTTGGGCGAGTGCTTGTCTTAGCTCGTAGATGAGGCACAAGTCAGGCCCACTTTGGCTACATAAGCTTCCACAAGCACGAGTAGAGGACGTAGGAGCACCTGACTTATCTATACCCCTAGTTTATTGCCTTGACCTTTCTTTTCAAGTTTTATGATGTAAAAGAAACTTTGATTTGTATCAAAGAGTTGGAGAATGTACTTGTGTTGAAATCAATGGAATTA
>JAPPVO010000203.1:0-24199 GCA_030407325.1 Camellia japonica
AGCACGAAAAATTTGAAATTATAAAAACTGAGCTCGCAAGGTTGAAAACCCGCAAAGGGCGGCCTTGGCAAAAGTTAGAGCGCAAAAGGAGAGTGAAAATACTCGAGTGAACCCAAGCCGGAACTACGTAAGGCTTGATTCCCATCTTTGGGATACGTAGGCAACTTCATCCTGAAGTTCAGCCGTAAACTTTTCCCCGATCAACTTTGTCCATTTGAGCATTCTGGTCATCTTTGTTTATTCGGCATTCAAGAGTTGGTTGTGATCTCCGGTGCAGTGCTTTTCAGACTAGGGGCAACTTTCCGTTGCTGTGAAGTACTACGATGCTGCTCAAACTAGGGGCAACTTTCCAGTTGCTAGAATCCGGGATTATGCATCCCAGTGACAGATCTCAGGCGTGTCCAGTTCTGATCCATACCGAAAATGGTTTTGAAAAGTTTTAATAAAAGTTGACTTTGTTCAAATTAATCTTTTTACAACTAAGACCATTTCTGGACCAAAACGGGAAATTTCCAGTACCACAACCTTCAATTTCATTGATTTCAATACAGAGTTCTCCTGCTCTTGCATACAAATTGACATTGCTTTTTTATTACATTCATAAAGAAAACTTGGAAGTACTAATAAAGCAATAAATCTGGGGCATAGATAAGTCAGATATTCCTGCGCCCCCTCCCAGAGTTGGTCGAAGCCTCTGATGGCAAGCTAGGCCCAATCTGTGCCTCTTCATTGAGCCAATCTATGCACTCATCAGACAAAGTGCAACTGAAAGTGGGAGCGGGGGCCAGGAGCTCTCTAGTCCTCCATGCTGTTGTATACCGAGCAAGCTGTGCACCTCAGATCGGGAATGTAGCCGGGTATTCTATCCCCTCTGGTGGACAAGTCTGATCATGACCAAACTGGCACTGGAACCGGAATGGAAAGTAAAACACACAGTGAGTCAAGCCAATCAGCTGAATCCCAGGTTGGCGGGTCATGCTATAGCCATTGCCGGTAGATTGAGCCAAGGGCACCGCAAAGCAATACGGTCTGCGGACAAGCTGCACATCCAGTCGAACCACCAACCCTCATCAAGGGCATCGACTAGGCGTCGCTGAGGAAGTAACCGCGAGCTGAGTAAGCTGAGCAAGAGTCCACAACCTGCAACTTGTCCATCAACCATACCTGGAGAGGGATGAAAAATGAGAGAATAAAGAATAGAGAGATGTACAAGGAGAGAAAAAGTAAGAGGAGGGTTTTGTGAGAAAAATCGAGCCCGAGGGCCGAGTGATGAGAGCAATACATATGTGAGATTGGGTGGGAAACTTTACCTGCAGCAGTAGTGGACTTCCCGCAGATTTGGTTGTTTCACGGCGATAGAAAGCGTCCAAGCCCATCAACGTCTCAGTCAGAGTCATGGCGATGCAACTCTTACCCTCCTTCAAACCTTGGGCAACCTCGATCAACCGGACACTAGATCCTCCAGAGCCTGAGGCAAGTAAAAAATGAGATAGCATGCACAAACAAAGTGCGTATTGACAAAAACCTTGCCAATGATGGTCACCGCGGTCACCGGCATCAGAAAAATGGCAAATCAAACTCGGAATATCCAGCATTCCGTCACAAATCAAAGATTGAGCGTCGGGTATTGAGAGCCCACACATTTGTCCTAAGGCTTGGGCATGGCCAAAACGAAGTTGGGGCAGGATCTCTTCGTTGCGCTCAGACTCCATTAAAGCTTGGAAATCCTCAAAGGTAGGACATACCTCTTGCCCGCCAAAGCTAAAAACATGTGTCACCGGATTCCAAAACTTTGCCGCGGCATGGAGAAACGGAAGGTGCAACGGAGTACGACTCAGAGTGAATAGTGCGTTTATGCCGAAGCCTCAGAAATTCAACTTTTCCGAGCCATCCAAGTTGTTAATCCGAGCTGAGAGATTCTGGGCAAGAAACTCTTCCATATGGAACAAATCAGTGTTGAATTGAGTAAAACTACGAAGCTGAGGCCCTTTGTAGAAGATAAGGTTGAGTGGGGGACAGATGTCAGCTTTTTGCTGGTTCTGGCAATTCATGGCCGGCCGGCCAAATATAGTGCCGACCGACCACCACTTTTGGCCGATGGCCATTTCTCATGGCCGGTGGCCTTTACCTTTGGCCGGTGGCCTTCCTTCTTGTTCCATGAGCTGTTTATGAGTTAAACATGCTAAGGGATTGTGGTTGGCACCTCTACCAATGCCCTCCAGTGATCGATTCTTGCGGGGTCACACCATTTTGCTTATCGAGTTGTTGTACATTTGCTTATCGAGTTGTATTTCACTCTCTTTAAGTCTTTGATTTGCTTATCGAGTTGTACTCGCACTTGGTTGGTTTTATCGAATCTCTCTATTTTGCTTATCGAGTTGTAAGTCAGTTCACTACCTGATTATTACGATGAGTGCTCCATTTCCAAGCGAATTCTTTTTAATTCCATTCGCATTGTTAGGTGATGCCATGCGATGCGATGCATAGAACATGCAAATGTAACACCTTTTGAACAAAATAGCTGTCTCATTTCCATCATGTATTTTGCAAAATGTACACTATTTTAAAAAATAATAATAAAATCTGCCTGAGGCAGTGCAATGTGCTTAAACTACCAGGAAAAGGGAAAGTAAAGCAAAAAGAGAGTAGGGTAGCAGAGTATCGGGGTTGATACCAGTAACCCCCCCTCGCGGTCGATGCACCTCCCGCGCCCTTGTTCGAGTCAATTGTTTGGTATGGCACCTTCATTACTCAAGACGGTGCGAAGAAGTGCACTTTCTCGGAACATTGGTAGGCTTTCGAGTTGACCTCAGGCCGTGTTTTCTTTGAGCAGTGCTCCGTACGTACGAGGAACGCCCCTTCCCGTATCCTTTTGTATCTTGTGCACTCCACAAGTCGCTTCAATTATACTGTATTGTAGTGCTTTGAACTTCAACATCATGAGTAACTCGTCTTTATCATCCTTCAAGTTTCTACACACATTGTTTGTGTTAACCCGCATGCTTTACTTACATGTGTTCATTCCTGCTATACACATTGTATGTGTTACTGCATGCTTCACTTACGTGTGTATATGTATCTTCCAGGTGGTTACACATTGTATACGTTTTTGCGTATACTTTACTTACATGTGTTCATACCTTGCTTGCTTCACACATTGTGCACATTTCCGTGTGTGCTTTACTTATATGTGTTTATGCATCTCACAGGAGGTTACACATTGCTTGCATTAACCCGTATGCTTTACTTACATGTGTTCATTCCTGCTATACACATTGTATGTGTTACTGCATGCTTCACTTACATGTGTATATGTATCTTCCAGGTGGTTACACATTGCGTATACTTTACTTACATGTGTTCATACCTTGCTTGCTTCACACATTGTGCACGTTTCCGCGTGTGCTTTACTTATATGTGTTTATGCATCTCACAGGAGGTTACACATTGCTTGCGTTAACCCGCATGCTTTACTTACATGTGTTCATTCCTGCTATACACATTGTATGCGTTACTGCATGCTTTACTTACATGTGTATAAGTATTTTCAGGTGGTTACACATTGTATGCGTTTTTGCATGTACTTTACTTACATGTATTCATACCTTTGCATCGTTACACACATTGCTTGCATACGTGCATTGCTTTACTTACATGTGTTCAAATTTCTATAATACATTGCATGCGTTGTCGCGCTATGCTTTACTTACATGTGTTTATGCCTTCACAAGCATTGTTATGCTTCCCACTAGTTTTGCATTGTCACACACTTTCAATTGCATTAATGTGCATGTTGCTAACAATATTGTACCTGTTAAGTTTTCTCTCTGTTTCAGGCACGATATTGTATGTACGGTTCATTTGAGGCTGGCACGACCAGACGAACCGCACAGGTATTGTATTCTCCGTGTGAGACGTAACGAGAATTACATGATTCTCTTACACTCTCACTGCATTGTAGTGTAGTTTGGTGTATGTTAGCTTAAAACTGTCGCATGTTATGCTTCGTTACAGCTTTCTTTGCATGATCATGAGTTATGATCGGCTTCTTGCATTGTCGGTTGCATTTTGCCCCTGCCTTCGGGCGCATATCTTTATCTGCGGCATGTATGCTTTGTCCAAGTCTTCGGCCTTGTCAAAAATGGGTCATCTCTAGGCTTTGACAATCACTCCCGTCATTGTTATGACTTTCGAGTTCTGTCAAAGAGGGGCAACTGTAGACACCCCATTTTTTACCGTCCTCAAGACTTGGACGTCACCGCTGGAGCACTTGGTGATACCCGTGTTCGTTGTTTGTTTTGAGTTCCCAGGGGTCTCGGCTACGCGCCTTGCTTCAGGATCTCTCAAACTCGATGTTCTGTGTTTGGTTTGCACCAAATATTTGTGTTTTTGTTTCTGGGGGTAAAGAGTAGCTTGTTAGCTACCCTGACAGCCACCGGCCATGGCTTGAGGCCACCGGCCGTGTTTGAGGCTACCGGCCATTGGTGAAGTATACCATTGGCCGGTCGGCATTTTGTGTGGCCGGCCGACCATATTTTTGGCCGATGGCCTCCTTTTCTGGCCGGTAGCACCTTTTTGCCTTTTTCAGGCATAATGCATGCCAGCTGTGCCACCTGGAATGCATTGACCTCCTCCCTATGCACGGGTGTGGCTATTTTGCATCCTTTGACCCCTTTTTCTTGCACCCTTTGCTCAAGCTTCTTGAGGAAGCTTGACCCCTTTGTTTTAGCTTCCTCAAGAAGCTTGCACCTTTGGGTTAGCTTCCATTGGAAGCCTTGACAGCGAGTTTCTGGGCAAGACGAGTCAAACATGCATCATTTGCGCATTCCGAGGCAGAGCCGTGGCAGTCTCTTTAAGCTTCACATTTTATTTTGTAATTAACTTGTTAATTAATGAAGGGTCTGTAATAATTAATTAGCTAGGATAGTTAATTTGTTATTTGGCCTGTATATTCTTTTGGACCCTCCGAGCGAGGGCAATTGTGTAATAAGTGTGCGTGAGTGTGTGTATGTCTTCCAACCCCACGTCCTTCTTCCCTTTTATTTACTAGCTTTCAATTGTTAGATTAGGGCATGTTTTAATTAGCATACAGTATGATAGCATGTTTGCATTCATTCATTCGTTTTGCATGCACTGGGCTAGGCACATCATTCTAACTGCATTTGTATTTTAATTCCAAAAATGAATACATGATTAGCTGTAGCATTTCACATGTCATTCTAGGATAGCCGAGCCTATTATAGTTGCATTCCTGCATGCGTTGCATTAGGCATTTCTGTATAGTTAGGATCATGCATAGATTTCTAACAGAGCTCTTGTTTTGGCTTGGAGTACTCTGTAAGTTCTTTTGCTTTAGCATCCTTGCACGCGTGTGAGTGTTGCCATGACATCATGCTTACCATGTGGCTAGTTGTTTAAGTGATATTACTGCTTGAATGCCTGTGGATGGAGGTTGAATTACCTAAATTGGTATAATACATTAAAACTGCGAGTTTTAAGCCCACTTGAGGGTGGCAAAAATCTGCATTTTGTAGCCTACTTGCGAGTAGCAAACCATTTTCAAAACAAACATGAAATGTTTTGTTCCAATTTAGGCGATTTGGTCTATACTTGTTGCTGCGCGCATAAATAGTAATTCTAGGCTAATAACCGGAATAAGAGCATATAATGTTTTCAAAACAAGATATCACGGTTAGTAGAGGCCGATCTTTGATCGGCGAGAGGGGGTGCTCATAGCTGACCTTCCCCAATCGTACCCAAGTTCCCGAGCCGAGGCAACTTTGGTGATGACGGACACGTGGCCTTTGGCACTGAGTTAGGGTTTCCTAAATTCTCCCAAAACAAAATATTTAGGTGGCGACTCTATATCTGGCAAAGCAATCCATGTTTGGCACTCCTTTTCTAAAAATCTGTTTTCTCAAATCGATTTACCAGATTTGGACTCTTTGGTTCAGATTAAGAACCGTGACACAAATTGAGTCCGAGCTGTAGCACGGAGGCCCTCACGCGGGGCGCGTCTACATCGGCAAGTTTTAGCCACTGTTTTGGCATATTCTGACTCTATTTTGAGCTGGTTTGGTCAGTTGAGCTTTGTATTGCATGCCTCTAGTGTAGTGCTCTTCACTAGTTTGGTGCTTTTGGCTCTTAACATGTTGTACATGAGTTGTTTGCATGTTGTAGTATTATTTTTTCATGCCATTTCAGCACTGAAAAGACTGCAACCTCCCTCTATTTTTCAATTTTTGTTTTGCTTTGAATGTGGCCTTGAGCCCCTTGTTTGGCTTGAGTGCGGAATCGAGGCTCTCATGCCTAATGGTTTTAACCCTCTCTTGAGGGTTCCTCCTAACCAACAGCATGAGACCTCTTTCATGCTCAAGGCACTTGTGGCTTAAGCCCTCTTTCCAATTAGAGGACTTTCACATTGGACTTAACCGGTTAAAGAATGGTTTGGTAATCCTAAAATGTGTAAACAAAATTGAACAAGTAAAACATGACTAAGATAAGCATGTTGTGTTTGCATTGCATGTGTTCAATCGGACGTTATTTTGAACACAAGGTAGATTGGTCCATTTCATACTCAAAGTGATGAAATGAGCCAATCTCCTTTGTCTCCATCACCCTTGATCATGCATGATAGGGTGGTGGTCCTTAGAGTTTTGTTTTTGTGCATTTATTGAAAGTGTACAACTTGGATCTTTGGCCATCATGTATTGAAAATGCTTGATTGGTGGCTCTGGATCCAAGAGTGCCACTCCTTTGATGTTTTGAGATGATAAGGAGGTGCACAGTACAAACATATCCTTGGAAAACCCTCTATTTTCCTCTGTTTGTGCTCTGTTGTAGTGTGGTGATTCAGCACACCAGTGGCTGGCAGTGCTTCATCCTTGGCCGGCATGGCACACTCTTGGCCGGCAGATGGCCGGCAGCAAGCACTCTGTAAACAAATCCTCTCAAGAGCAAATCAGAAGGCGTTTCGGGGCGAAAATCGAGTGCATGCATTTTCTACTTTCCAAAGCAGAGTTGAAGTAGTGTAGTTTCATGCTTTACATGTTTAGTGTACATTGATTTTGTAATTTAATTAACTAGTTGTTAATTAGTTAAGTGTTGTAATAATTAAGTAGCTTAGCTTAGCCATTTCTTTATTTTGTTTTGTAATAATTAGTCTAATTAGATTAGTTTAATTAGCTTAGCTTAAAGTAGCTTATCTTGTTCATTCGGACCCTCCTTCGAGAGGGCACAATGTTGTAATAAGAGTGCGTGTGTGTATGCATGTCTTCCAGCCCCACTTCTTTCTCCCTTTTACTTAATCGCTTTCGATGGTTAGTTTAGGGCACGTTTTGATTAGCATACCTTATGCTTGCATGTTTGCATCATTCATTTGTCTTGCATGCACTGGGCTCGGCGCATCATTCAAATTGCATCGTATTTCAATACTTATTTGAATACATGTATCAAAATGTTGCATTCACATGCCACCTTAGATAGCCGAGCCTATTTAGTTGCATTATTGCATGTGTTGCATTAGGCATCTTAACATAGCTAGGACCATGCATTGTTTCTAACTAGCTTTTGTTTTGGCTTGGAGTACACTGCAAGTTTTTTGCTTTAGCATACTTGCATGAGTGTGAGAGTTGCCATGTTTAGCATGCTTGCCATGAGGCTATTTGCTTAAGTGCTTAACTGCTTGAATGCCTGTGGGTGAAGGCTTTATTACTTGAATTGGAACAATTCGATAAATGTGAGTTTTAAGCCTACTTTGCCAAGTGGCAAATCATCATGTTCTGAGCCCACTTGAGGGTAGCAAATCCGCGTTTTAGCCCACTTGAGGGTTCAAACCATTTTCAAAAACAAACATGAGTCAAAATGTTCCAATTCTTGCGATTTTAGTCTATACTTGCTTGTGTGCGTCACGTAGTAAAGTTAGCTAATAATCAAAATAAGAACACATAAGGTTTATAAAACAACATATCATGATAGTAGAGGCCTATCTTTGATCGGGCGAGCGGGGGTGCTCATTTCAGGACCTTCCCCTCTCGTACCCAAGTTCCCGAGCCGAGGCAACTTTGGTGATGACGGACACGTGGCCTTTGGCACGAGTCAGGTTTCCTAAATTTCCCAAAAATAAAATATTTAGGTGACGACTCTATAATCTGGCGAAGCAGTCTAGTTTTGGCATTATTTAATTCAAAATTTGATTTTCCAAAAATGATTGGCCGGATTGGACTCTTTGGTGTTTATCAGTCTCACATTGCACTTTGTGAGATTAGATTTAGAACCGTGATAGGATTCCGAGTTGTAGGAGACCAATTCGCGCCTCTCCGAAAGGGGGCGCACGAAGAAAGTCGAGTCCTGATGTTTGTCTTCGGTACCACCTTGTTTTCGAACAGGTAGAACACCGTAGGCCTACATTTGCTGAGTGCCGGGGTGACCCTTCCTTGGGTTCGTTTCTACGACTGGGGCGGAGCTAGCGTCACCATATTGTACGGATAGATGAGCTCTACCTCTCGTTTGTGGGGAGACTTGATTAGAGGCTACTAGTGAGCCTGGGAGGTACACATCTCAGTTCTCTCTTTTTAGTACCTTATAGTTTCTTTATAGCTTTTGCTATATATCTATTTCAACACATGCTTTATGCTTCGCATTTCTGTATCTACTTAGACACTGTTCATACACTGTGCTTTCTGTTTTGCATTTTTGCATCTGCTCAGACACTGTTAATACACTGTGCTTTCTGTGTTGCACTTTCTGCATCTGCTCAAAAATTGTACTTATCACATACCACTGCATTTTCCTTGCAACTATGGGTATACGCATACTTTTCGATTCTTGCCCCGGAGCCTGTAGAGGTGCTTCCATTGATAGTCCCCTATTCGTAGATAAACGACGGTCAGCTTCGCCGTAAGACCCGTGAGCCTTCACATTCTTCAGGCTACTTTGACACAGTAGCGTCCCATGAGGTAATCCGAAACACAGTCATTTTTGCTTTGAAACTGTTATGCTTCACACATTTAGCAACTGACATCAACTAATAATTTGTACAACTTCGATTTGTAGATCATGTAGTAGCCATGGGCCTTGATGCCAGGGGGTCCGGGACCAGTTCGCCGGCACCTGGGCCATCTCCCGCTACCGCATTCTGCTTGAGGGCCCGGTCTGCTGGGCTTGGTTCTTAGGCGAGCACTTCGTGCACCAGATTATGGGCTTGCCCGACCCGATCCTCCCGATGGCTCCAACAGAGTCCATGCGGTCTACAGAGAGCCTATCTGTTGAGGAGGTCATCCAGTTCATGGTGGGCCTCGACACCGACTTTTTCCGAGCAGCGGGCGACTATGCAACTTTCATCCAGACACACTTGATGCCGCCCCTGACCGGTGTTCGTGGAGCTGAGGAGGTGAGAGCTCCTGCAGCGAGAGCGAGTCGCAAAGTGACCCGGGCGAGCAGGTCCTGTAGCAGAGGGGTTCTTGAGCGGGGCAAATGGCTGATTGGCCAGAGCTTTCCACTACGCTGACTTTCTTGCAACACTTCAGGGATGCCTACCAGGTCCCGATTGAGCCCGCAGCGACTGGTCATGAGCTTGTCGGGATCCAAAGCCCGACTCTGGTATGAACCATGCTTTAGCATTTGCACTCCATGTTTCATTTCAGATATATTCATTTGCAGATACTAATTATTCAAATACATTTGCAAGCATCGATCGAGTACACAAGAGGCGCCCTTGAGCTGATAGCCTTGCTGATGGGGATGGTACAGAGGAGAGAGGCGTTGCTCAGCCACTACGGTGTTCAGGTAATTTCTCTAGTTTTACATTCCAGGCATCAAATTTCCACTGACACACTGACACTGACATTTCAACTGAAAACTTTCCAAACTGCACTGATACATTGCATTGATAGACCGCACCTAACACACTGCGCTTGCATATTGTATTCACACACTGTATCTGACTTCTGCATATACTTATTTTGCATACTATGCTTGCATCTGATACACGTGCTATAACTAATACACAACAACTTTCTTTCTCAGATTCCACCCATACCGATGGCACCAGCGGCAGCTGCAGTGCTCGCACCAGTAGTACCTCCTCCAGCAGCAGAGAGGAGAGAGAGACAGGTTCTGGTACGCGGCCGAGGCAGAGCTAAGGGTACCCGAGCTGAGAGCGGCCCTTCAGAGCCCATTCTGAGTGATGATGATACTGAGACGAGCGACTCTGAGGAGGCAGCGAGTCAGCATTGAAAGTCATCTAATAGTGGAGGTAATGATGCCGGCTCAGGTTTTGAAAGTAGAGGCAATGTCGAGGCAAGCTCTGAGGCAGAGAGCAATGATGACACCGGCCTGGGTTCTGGTCTAGGTTCAGACAGCGGCGCAGACGAGGACAGCGCCCTAGAGTACTCTCCTCCGAGGAAGAGGACGCAGAGGGCTTTTCGAGCTTGAGACGACCAGCGCTGATTTTTTTTTTTTTTTTTTTGCTTAGTTTCTTTCGGTTTATAGTTTTAGCACATTGTACAGCTTCAGTCAGGCTTTATTTGCTTTAAAAACTTGTACTGCACTTTTGTAAAAACAAACATGATCGGAATGAAAGTCAATTTTTTTTGAAAAGCGTTATATTTTGCATCATGAGCACCACTTAGCATGGAAATGAGATTGAATTTGATATTGAAAACTGAACACTTATATTGGCACAACATTCTTAATCGGGTAATGAACCAACCAACAACTGGAATGAAAAACAATACATAACTCGATAAACAACATAACAACAACTTGATAAATAAAACGACAACTCGGTAAACAGAACAACATAAACGACGCAACAACAAATGACATACAAAGGTAAAAAGCCTGCTAAAGCCGAAAAGACTGAAAACAAGACCTTAAAACAGACTAAAAGCAGAACAAAACACATGCTTTTAACATTGTTCAATACAAAGAGGGACAGCAGGTCAAAGTGAGAGACTGCTAGCCATAAACAAAGGTTGCCGGCCATGATGGGTGGTTTGCCGGTGTAACATGCCCGGGGGGTGCCCGCGCGCGTTAAACAGTTCGGACTCCCGAGATCTCTTTGATCTCAATGTCTCACGAGTGCAATGTGAAACGAAGATGAGAGTCCAGATTTGGCAACTTTTATTGAAAATCCATTTTATTGCAATTTTGTCAAAAATGGACTGCGTCATCAGATCTTAGAGTCGCCACCTAATATTTTGGGAAATTAGGAAACCCATGACTCGGTGCCAAAGGCCACTGTTCGTCGTAACCAAGGATGCTTGGCTCGGAACCTTAGGTATGAGAGGGGAAGGTCAATAATGAGCACCCCCGCTCACCCGATCAAAAGATCGGCCTCTACTAAACCATGATATGACTTTTATTTTCTTTATATGTTTATGTTCTAATTATTTTAGTAAATCCTAAAATTACTATGTGAAACATACAAGTATAGACTAGTTTGCTCAAATTGGAACAATTCAACTTCATGTTTGTTTTCCGAAAAGGGTTTGAATTTGCCACCTCAAGTGGGCTTAAAGTTTGTGAATTTGCCACTACAAAGTGGGCTTGAAAACGTACATTTATCGAATTATTCCAATTCAAACAACAAGCCTTCATCCACAGGCATTCATACAGTTTATCATTTAATCAATTAACCTCATGGTAGGATGCTAAACATAATAAGAAAATCACACACAAATGGGATGCTAAAGCATAAAAACTCACAGATTGACCGACGTCCCTCGAACAACTACAAAACAAAAGTTAGTAAAATATGCATGATCTTATATACAGAATCCTAATGCAATTCACTCATGAGATGCACTAAAGATTCGGCTTCTAGAATATGGCATGTGAATCATCTCAAAACATACGATAGCACACAGAATCACAGAAATCACAGAAGAATTGATTAAATCCACACATGTAAATGTAGCCGAATCTTAATGCATGAGACATAAATGTAAAGCATGGATATGCATGGCATGTCAGATATATACACATATGTACAGTTAGGGAAAGCGATTAAAGAATGGGATAGAAAGAAGCGGGGTGGGGGAATTATTACAATACTTGAATTATTACAGATCCGAATGAGGGAGAGAGGAGAGAAAAATAAAATAAAATCTCACAACACTCAAAATAAAAAAATAAAATAAAATAAAATAAACAACTTCATCACTGGCATATGTCACTCCTTTTCGCATGTCCCGGGTTCCGCAACATCGCATGATTCACATTTTCTAGATTCAAGCGGCAAACCAAGGAACGGATTTGAAATCTGACTAGCATGGCTTATAGGGAAATCACTATTGGATGATGTGCAAATTTCCTGTGACTATCTCCTCTTCAGAGCCTCGGAGTTGTACCAGATTTGGTGATATGCCACGAGCAACACAGCCCATACTCAGCTTCAAGGGAGGGCCCTGCCACTTCATCTCCATTTAATCATATGGGCCCAACCCAAAATAACTTAGCCCACAACCCACACCCATGAACACCCACTTATTTTTCTACTTCAACTTCTCTTTCCTCTCTGCTTTCTCTCTTTCTAAAATAATTCACTCATCCCTCATGAACCACACTTCCCTCACCACCTTTTCTCTCTCTAGACACCCCCTTTTTTGTTTTACACCCATGAACCATCCTCAGAACCAAACACCCACACATGCTCACCCACTTACCACCTTTTCTCTTTCTAAGCCGAGAGAGAGAGAGAGAGAGAGAGTGGACGTGGGTGTGTTTCAGTGAGGTGAGCCCTCTCTTCCTCCCTAACCCGAGAGAGATGAAGTTGGGTGGGTTCCCTAGAGAGAGAAGAGAGAGAGCTCGTGTGTGTTATGCATGTGGGTGTCAATGGTGTGTGTGTGTGTTCTCAAGAGAGAGAGAGCTAGGTATGTCTATGGGGAGAGCCGTGTGAGTGAGTGTGTTACAGTGGTACCGTGCATGCCGTGTGTGTGTGCATGGATGGTGTGTGTTGGGTGTGAGCTGTGTGTGGTGTGGTGAAGCTGCTGGGTTTGCCCCGTTAGAGAGAGAGAGAGGTGCATAGGTGGTGTGTCGTGTGTGTTGTGTGGGTGATGGCAGTGGTGCCGAGAGTGGTAGGTGTGTGTGCATGGTGTGTCCCTGTGTGGTGTGGATCATGGTGTAAGTGCGTGCATGTGTGCCTCTGCTGGGTGTGCTTCATCGTGGCTGCTGGGTGTGTTGAGTATGAGCTGTGTGTGTGTGTTACCGTGCATGTGTGTCAAGAGCCGTGAAGGAGAAGAGAGGGATGCCATGTGGTGCATGGGTATGTTGGTGTGTGTTTGTGCTGGGTGTCAAGAGCCGTGAGAGAGAAGAGAGGGAGAGAGAGTGCCTGTGTCTTCCTCTCCCATGTGTGTGTGTTACTGTGTGTGCCGTATGAGTGTTGGAATGTATCTGGGTGTGTGTTGTGTGTTATCCATGTCTCTCTTCCTCCCTAACCCGTGTGTTTCCCCCTTCTCTCACTGAACCCCCGTGTTTCTCTCCTCTTTTCTGTCTTTGTGCCAAGCCTCCATGAGTGTATCTCCCCCCAGCCGAGAGGGATAGGTACCATGTATGTATCAATGCTTCACCCCTCTTTTTGACAATGAATATCCATCTCCCCCCCTTATCTCCTTCACCCACTAGCCCACCCACTTCTCTTTTTTTTTTTTTGATTTTCTTTCCTTTTTTATATCACCCACTGCCGAGCATTATCAAGAGAGAGAGAGCTCGGGTGGAGAAGAGAGAGAGAAAGTCCCTCAGACCCCAAAAACAAAAACCTTTCTTTTTTCCAATCAATTCCCTACCCCCCACCTTGTGTGACGAGTATAACAAGATGCTTTTCTTTTTCTTATTATTTTTTTTACTCACTCTAAAATACTCTCCACTGAAAAATTGTGTCCCTCAGTGCCTTCTTATTTATTCTCCACAATTCCACTCAACAAAACATATCTCTACCACCGCCCCATTTTCTTTTCTTTTGTTTTAAAAATAGTTATCATTTATATAAACACGCTAAAGATATGCACACACCTAATTTAATACACACATATAAATTACAAAACACTACAAATTACCAAAAATTTAGTGATGGCCAAAATGGGTGAGGTTTGGACTTTTGAAATTTCAATTTGATTCTTTTGGTGAGGGTGGTCAAACTAAAATACCCAAGTCTTAGGGCTGGTCAAAATGGGGTGTCTACAGCCGGCCATCAATGCCTCTTGCCAGCCATCAATGAGCCTTGCCGGCCATCGATGTACAGGACCTCCAGATTGTTGACACCTCCCTTCCACTCACTGCCTTATCTTGTACAAAAGGTTGAGCTTCGTAGTTTCTTCATTTCAGCTGCAAATTCTTCACAAATGGAGCCATTTTTTGCCAAAAAACTCTCGAGTTGGATTGTGACTTTGGATGGCTCGAAAAATGTGAATTTTGGGGTTTCGGCTTAAATGCACTTTTCCTGTTGAGTCGTTCTCCACTTTGTTTTCCATTACTTCATGCCACAGCTAGATGTTGGAACCCGATTACACATGTCTTTAGCTTTCGGGGACAAGAGATATGCCCGACAATCGAAGAATTTCAAGTGCTAATGGAATCCCGGTGCGATGAGGAAATCATACCTCATCCCCGTTTCGGCTACATCCAAGCTTTGGGACGGATGTGCGGGCTTACTCTACAGAAGGTTCGATCTTTGGTCTACAACGGAGAGCTAGACATTCCCAGCCTGATCTATCGATTTTCTGAAGTTGGCGACCGAGGTAATCTTCTTTGGCGGGGTTTTCGGCAACATGCCCTTTGTTTGTGCATGTTGGCTCATTTCTTTCTTGCCCCTAGTTTTGGAGGGTCTAGCATTCGGCTAATTGAAGTGGCCCAAGGTTTGAAAGAGGGCACTAGTTGCATTGGTTTGGTGTTAACCGAGACTTTGACGGGCTTAGACGCCTTCCATTGGTGAGAGACAAGCAAATTCCCGGGAAGTCCACTACTTCTTCAGGTAACGTTTCCCACCCTTTCTAATATGTGTTTCTCACATCACTCGACATTCATGCTTTGTTTTTATCTCAAAGCCATTTTCTCACTTTTCTCTCAACATACATCTCTCTATTCTTTAATCTCTTTTTTCTTTCATCCCTCTCCAGATATAGCTAATGGAAAAGCTGAAGGTGGTGGACTCTTGCCCCGCATACTCAGCCTGAGCATACTTTTTCTGCCAACAGCTAGTGGATTTCCCGAATGAAGGATGGTGGTGCCACTGGATGTGCAACAGGTCTGCTGCTGACATTGCTTGGCATTGCCCTTGGCTTAATCTGACCGAAATGAGCTACAACATGACTCGGCAACCTGACATTCAGCTGATTGGCCTGACACACTATGTATTCTACTTTCCGTTCCGATTCAGATGTCAGTTTGGACATAATCAAATTCGCCCAATGGAGTGGGTAGAGTACCCAGTTTCATTCCCCGTCCGAGGTTCACATTTGGCTAGGTACCTCACTGCTTAGAGGACGAGAGAGCTTCTGGCTCCTGCCCCTAGTTTCAGCTATGCCCTTTCTGGTGAATGTCTGACTTGGCTCGAAGATGAGGCACAAATCAGGCCCACTTTGGCATCGGAAACTTCCACAAGCACAAGCGGGGGATGCAGGAACACTTGACTTATCTATGCCCCTAGTTTATTGCTTTGATCTTACTTTTCAAGTTTTATGAATGTAATAAAACAACTTTGATTTGTATCAAGAGTTAGAGAATTTTGTATTGAAATCAATGAAATTAAAGTTGTGAGCACTGAAAGTTTTCCTTTTGGTCCAAAAATGATCCAACTTGTAAAAGGTAAAATTTGAACAAAAATCAATTTTTATCAAAACTTTTCAAAACCATTTTCGATAAGGATCACCACTTGACACACACGGAATCATCCCTCGAGATGTACAACCCTGAACCCAAAGATCACAAATTGCCCACTATTCGAAGAACACTGCTCAGCACTGTAACCAGTTTTCAGAGAAGATCACAACCGAACATTCAGATAAAGAATAGACAAAGATGACTTGATCAAACACATGGACATGACAGTTGAGTTGGAGGTGTTTACGGCCGAACTTCAGGATGAAGTTGCCTACGTGTCCCGAAGATGGGAATCAGGCCTTACGTAGTTCGGTTCGGGTTCACTCGAGTATTAACTCTCTCCTTTTGCACTCTAACTTTTGCCAAGGCCGCCCTTTAGGGTTTTCAACCTTGCGAGCTCAGTTTTTCTTTATTTCCAATTCTTTGTGCTCTAACTTTTGCCTAGGTCGCCCTTCCGGGTTTTCGGCTTAGCAAGCCTCTCACAGATAGTATTTCTTTAACTTGTCCATGTTGATCGGTTGGGAAAATTCTAGGCCATCCAGGTCCATGAGAATAACAGCTCCACCCGACTAGATAGTTTTGATGATGTAAGGACTAGTCCAATTGGGTCTGAACTTGCCCCTAGGGTCATGGACGAGAGCTCGGTTGTCTTTCAGCACCAAATCCCCTTCTTTGAGATTCTGGGACTTAACCTTCAACCTTTTTATTGAAAGCCTTGGCAATCCTGCGTTGATAACCCTGAACATGGTACAATGCTTTCAGCCTTCTCTCATCAAACAACATAAGTTCTTCAAACCTACTCTGTTGCCAATCCGCCTCTACTATTTGACACTCAGCCATAACCCGCAACGACGGAACTTCTATTTCAATTGGCAGAATAGCTTCCATCCCATAGACAAGAGAATAAGGAGTTGCCCCAGTAGATGTCCGGATTGAAGTTCTATAGCCCCAGAGTGCAAATGACAATTTGTTTGGCCAGTCCCTATAGGTCTTAACCATCTTCTGTAGGATATGCTTGATGTTCTTGTTGGTGGCTTTAACAGCTCCGTTGGTTTGCGGCCAGTATATGGATGACTTATGAAAAGCCACGTTGTATTTCTCCAACAAGTCTATCACTTTTTTCTTGAAGTGGGAGCCATTATCTGAAATGATCTCGTTTGGGACTCCATATCGGCAAATGAAGTTGTTTTGGATGAACTTAGCCACATGCACTGCTTTCAACACTGCATAAGACTGAGCTTCCACCCACTTTGTAAAGTAATCAATTGCCACCAGAATGTATTCATGCCTATTCGACCCTTTTGGTGTGACTGCGTCGATGACATCAATTGCCCAGACTGAGAAGGGCCATGGTGAAGTCATGTTATACAGCTTCGACGGCGGGATGCTCATGCGATTAGCATGAATTTAGCATTTGTGGCATCGCCGAACAAAACCGATACAATCCTCCTCCATAGTAGACTAGTAGTAACCTTGCCTGAGAATCTTCCAGGTTAACATTACTCCGTTTATGTACGCTCCGCACTCCCTTCCATGGATTGCCTCCATCAGATGCTTTGATTCCTCTGTGTCGACACACAACTTATGCATTCCCAAATGACGCCTCTTGTACAATTTACCTCCGTAGATGATAAATTAAACGGCCATCCACTGCATTGCCCTTTTGTCTTTGGCATTTGCCCCCTGGTGGATAAACCTCCTTTTTCAAGAAGTTCCAAATATCATAGAACCAAGGGTTTTGATCTTGCGCTTCATCTATTGTGGCGATAGTCTCGTAGGCTGGCATATATCTCTGCTCAATAATGATCGGACACATCCGGACTCCAAGCGGGACGTCTATCATAGATGATAGAGTTAATAAGGTGTCAGCAAACCTGTTGTTCTCTCTTAGTAGATGCGTGAAAGTCAGTTTCTCAAACTTAGGAACCAGAATGTCCAGGGTCTGATGATAGATCTTCATTTTTTTCTTCTTTTACCTTCCAGTCTCCTTTTGCTTGAGACACAACTAGGTTTGAGTCCCTGATTACGTCCAACCTTTTTGCCCTTCGTTCCAAGGCGACTTCCAAACCAGCGATACACGCCTCGTATTCTGCTTTGTTATTAGATACCTTGAACTGGAGTTTGAAAGCTAAAGGTATATTGGAATTGTCGGGTGCTATCAGCAACACTCCTATCCCATAACCATACTGATTAGACGCTCCGTCGAAGTACATTGTCCAAATCTCTTCCTCGACTTGCAGAATAGTTTCATCTGGGAACATGTATTCTATCGCTTCATCCCCTTCTACCGGGTGATCTGCCAAGAACTCCGCTACTACTCTCCCTTTGACCGACTTGCGAGTGACATACTTCAGATCAAATTCGGAAAGGAGAAGCAACCAACGGGCTAGCCTACCCGTAAGCGCTGGTTTCTCAAAAAGATATTTGATGGAATTTAATCTCGAAACCAGAATTACGGAGCGAGCTAACAAGTAGTGCTTTAACTTCTTGGTAGCCCATACCAAGGCTAAGCAAACTTTTTCCAGCGAAGTGTAACGGGTCTCATAATCCATCATTTTCTTACTCAAATAATAGATGGCTTTCTCCACCCTATCCTCAGATTCCTGAGCAAGCATACATTCCATAGTCGTGTCGATTACTGACAGATACAAAATCAAAGGCTTCCCCGGCTCTGGTGACGACAACACGGGTGGGTTCTGAAGGTACTGCTTAATCTATTCAAAAGCGAATTGACATTGATAATCCCATCGAAACTTCTTTCCTTTCTTCAGGACATGAAAGAGTGGTTCACAAGTCAAGGTTAATTTTGAAATAAACCGTCTTATGAATTGCACTTTATCCAGAAAGCCTCGCACCACCTTTTTAGTCCTTTGTGGTAGCATTTCTAGGATGACCTTGATTTTGGAAGGATCTACCTCGATGCCTCTCTGTGTGATCAAGAAACCCAGTATTTTCCCTGCTGTTACGCTGAAAGTACACTTCTGTGGATTCAACCTCAATCTGTATTCTTTGATCTGTTGAAAGAATTTCTTCAAGGCGGTGTAGTGGCCCTCTCTTTCCTTAGACTTGACAATCATGTCATCCACGTACACCTCAACCTTTTTATGGATCATATCATGCAGAATTATGGTTACAGCCCTTTGATAGGTAGCCCCGAGATTCTTCAACCCAAACGGTATCACTCTGTAGCAGTAGGTTCCCCACGGCGTAGTGAAAGCAGTTTTCTCTCTGTATTCGGGTGCCATCAGAATCTAGTTACACCCGGAAAATCCATCCATGAAGGAGAGCAATGCATGACCTGTGGTGAAGTCCACTAATTCATCGATGTGCGGTAAGGGGAAATCGTCTTTCGGACTGGCTTTATTTAGATCTCTAAAGTCCACAAACACCCAAATTCTACCATCTTTCTTCAGCACCGGGACGATGTTGGCCAACCAAGTTGGATACTCAGATATTAGCAAGAACCTTGCGTCTATCTGCTTGGTGACCTCCTCCTTAATCTTCAAAGCCCAATCCGAGCGTATTCTTCGCAACTTCTGCTTGATGGGTCGGGCCTCGGGGTCAAGAGGGATCCGATACTGTACAATCTCAGGATCGATTCCAGGCATGTCTTTGTAGGACCACACGAAAACATCTTTGAAATCTTTTAATAAATCGACTAAGCGCTCGCGTTCCTCCGAAGACAACGTGGACCTGATTTGGACCAGACATGAATCCTTCTCAATACCCACATTAAAAGTAATGATTTCATCAGCGAGGGGTTTTGCAAATCTCTCCTCCTCCCGATTAAACAAAATTTTCAAAACCAGAGAAATTCTTTCCTCATCGTTTTCATCAAAATTTTGAAAGTCCTGATCAATGCAATAAACAAGCGGCACAGATAAATACTCAAAATCGACAATGGCATTCTTATTCAAAAGGTCCAGCTCATCCAATTCCTCAGTTATAACCGACTCAAAGGAAAAAGAAAAAGACGACCTGGACAAAACCTTGGCATTCGGGTTATCACCTCTAGGAATACCAGACCCAGACTCAGAAGAACCAGAATCTGATTCCGACTCCACAGACTTTGTGGAATCAGATTCTGGCTCACTACCCAACTCAGAACTACTAGACAGGTAGCCCTCCTCCAGCTACCAAATGAGCGAGGGTGCGTCAAATGCATCCACGATGCTGCTAGAAGGGTTCACATCCGGTTGGTCCCCAATCATGGAATCGGTAAGGTTATTCCTCCAAGCTCTTTGAGTCGATTGGAGGATCTAAAAGGAGACATGCCAGTGCTACTCCTACTTTGAGTTCATTGCTATCCGGGTCACTTTCTATGCTCCGCTTAGCTTCAGTAATAGATTCAGCCATTTCCTCTGTATCACTGTCTTGCAACTGCAAGTCAAAGAAAATCTCAAAGCCAAGAACCCGCTACCTCTTAGAGTTGAACCAGGGTTCAGGGAAACCACAGAATGGGAAGTCTTCACCCTCCCGAACAAAATAACCATTCAGGGTTCCCTGGATTGGTCTATGCACAAGTTCATAGCACTTGCCGGTCTACTTAGCTCTAGCTCTGCCGGCCATCTCTTTTCCTTTCCTAACCCAATCCTCTTTGGTGGGCGTATAGCTAAGACCAAAGGCATGCGGGTTATGTGGTACATCGGCCAATGCAGTAATGCCTTTCCGGCCACTTCTTCCTAACCCCATTCCTGGCATGTGTTGAAGCTTGTTCATGAAGTATACAGATTAGGTGCTGACATACAAGCCCTCATTAACAGCCAAGATATTCTGCACTACCTGGGCCTCAGCCAAGGTAAACCCCGAAAGGAAAACATCCTCTTCACCATGCACAATCTCCAGTACAGGTGTAGTGACCTCTGGCGGAGGATGAATAGATAAATTCCCAAAGACTATGGCCACCCCTTTCCCGTGGGGGTACTTCAGCATTTGGTGTAGGGTGGAAGCGACAACTTTCACTTGGTGCAGCCAGGGTCACCCAAGTAGTAAATTGAAAGTGGTCGAAACATCTAGGACATGAACTCGGTATCCTGTTGAGCTGGGCCGACCTGTACTCTGATCTGTACTGTTCCCATTACCTCTTTGCTGGTATTTTCATACGGCCAGATCACCTGGGTTGTAGGTACGAAATCTGTTGGTCTCAGGCCAATAGCATAAGCCATGCAACAAGGACAGACGTTGATTGCTGACCCAGTGTCGACTAATACCATTGGTACCCACTTTTCTCGGCACTCCACTGATATGTATAGAGGCTTGTTGTATGCAGAGCCTTCCAGCGGCAGTTCCTTGTCTGAGAAAGTTAGAGTTGGCGCAGCACCTCTCGGGAAGACTAATCCTGCCAGTTGTTCAGGGGTAGTGTCGATGGACAACTTAGCTTTATCTATCGCCGACAGTACAGCCTGTCTGTGCACTTGCAAAGCCATAAGCAAACCCCAGATAGATATATCAGCTTCAATCTTCTTCAACTATTTCAACACAACCTCTTCTTCCAACTATTTTTCCTTCTGCTTCTTGACTTCTTTATCCTTCCTGGATGCTTCGGGTTGGTCCAAATGCGGTGGTTTGAAATATCGGCCACTTCTCGTCAGATGGTCAACCTCTTCCACATACCAAGTGTTGTTAGGAAGATCTTCACCCCAATCCTCATCAGTATGAGCTAGGTGTAGGTTGTCGTCATCTCACCAGATTCCTTCGACAGCCGACAAGCATTTGTCCGACTCCATTTGGATTATCTTCTCGTCACAAATCTCCGCCACAGGATGTTGGGTTTTTCTAGCTTTTTAGTTGTTTTCACCCATTTCTTGCTCAAAATGCTTCCGTGCGGCTTCTTGCTCCGTATGTATAGTACTAACAATGCCCAGTTCCTGAGCCAATTGTTCGACATCAGTGTTTTTCGATCGTTTACTCTTCCCATCGGCCATTGCAGCGGTTTTCACTTTCTGTTCTTCCAGCTTCAACTCAGTTCCCTCATCTCTATCGACTTCATCACTTAACCACCCAGAATTGTTTGTTGACGCGTTCAGGTCAAACCAATCAATATGTACGTCCCTTTGATCTTGCTCATCAAAGAACTGCAAATTGTCTATGTCCTCCTCTAGGTCAACCAGATCTTCTAATCCCTGACTTGGGCCATCCTCTCGAACTACACTGACCTCCATCCCAGCCGACAACACCACCTCCGACTTAGCTTGATTGATTGGCACAATATAGCAATACAGGTTATACACCCCTTCAGATAAGTCTTCAGAGCCCTCGAGCCACGAACTGACATCTTCCACCAAGGCCAACCTCCCTTCATCTACCACTGTCACCACCACGGGTTTAGGTTGGAGTGTAGACATGTTCATCATGCACAAGTCTGTGCTCTCAGGGATGAACAACGTTGGTTTAGGTAGATGGAAAGGGGTGATATATGTACTGGGGTCATAAGGGACGACCAGTGTATGGATGAGGTTTATATATTGGGGTGGAGGGACTTGATTATGTGGTGAGAGAGGATTTGTAGTGACATTAGATTTTTGGGGAGGTGTTATTACCTTATTGTCAATGAGATCTTGAATCTCATGACACAACTGTAGATGCGCCCCCGGAGAGAACTCCTGAGAAATCTCGTTTTGTTCTCTGAGCTACTACAGTTCGGACTCAAATGTCACGGTTCTGAATCTAATCTTACAATGTACGATGTAAGACCGATAAATCACCAAAGATTCAAATCCAGCAAATCGTTTTGGAAAACTGATTTTTATAAAGAAGTGCCAAATATAGACTGCTTTGCCAGATACAGAGTCGCCACCTAAATATTTTATTTTGGGGAAATTTAGGAAACCCTGACTCATGCCTAAAGCCATGTGTCCGTCATCACCAAAGTTGCCTCGGTTCGGGAACTTGGGTACGATTGGGGAAGGTCATCTATGAGCACCCCCGTTCGCCCGATCAAAGATCGGCCTGTACTAAGCATGATAGCTTGTTTTTTAAAACACATGTGCTCTTATTCCGGTTAATTAGCTAATCTTACTACGTGATGCGCACAACCAACAAGTATAGATTAGATCGCCTAATTTGGAATAAAGCATCGCATATCTGTTTGTTTGGAAAATGGTTTGAAGTTTGCTACTCGCAAGTAGGCTAAAATGCGGATTTCGATGAATTGTTCCAATTCAAGTAATCAACCTTCACCCACAGACATTCAGGCAGTTAATCACGTAAGCAATTAGCCTCATGGCAAGCATGCTTTCATGGCAACATTAACACACGTGCAGTATGCTAAAGCGTAAACACTCACAGTGTATTCCGAGCCAAAACAAAGAACTAGTTAGAAATCATGCATGATCCTAGTTCATGTTAAGATGGCTAATGCAACACATGCGAAAATGGAATTAAAATAGGCTCGGCTATTCTAGAATGTCATGTGAAATGCAACTTGATACATGTATTCAACTTGGTATTGAAATACAATGCAATTAGTATGATGCGCCGAGCTCGGTGCATGCAATACAGATGAATGGATGCACGCATGCAAGCATAAGGTATGCTAAATTAAACATGCCCTAAAACTAACAATCGTAAGCGGTTAAGTAAAAGGGAGAAAGAAATGGAGGTTGGAAGACATACATCACACACACGCACGCTTATTACAACAATACGCCCTCTCGAAAGAGGACCGAATAAGAAGCTAACTACCTAATCTAAGCTAATTAAACTAATTATTACAAACAAATTAATTAACTAATCCTAGTTAACTAATTATTACAGAACGAATTGAATAGCTAACGCATTAACTAATTAAAGTACAAACCACAGCAAAGCCTAGCTATCTAAGCATGGCAGCTAAGGAAAGCAGTAAAAGCAGGAGCTTCAGAGAGAGAGGAATGCATGCAAGCCCGGTCGCCTTGTTCGGAAATCCAATGCGATGCCCCGATTTGCCTCTGTTTTTATTTGTTCTTAGAAACTTGCACCAAGCTCCAGAAAGCTGAAACTTCACCTTGGGAATCCTGTGGGAGGGTGGCTGACCACTTTTGGTCTCTAGAAACACCTACCGACCACTTTTGGTTGTTGAAAAACTAGAAAAGTGGTCGGCCAGCTACTTTTCTGGCTGGCCGGCCAGTTGTTGCTGCTGAATCCCAATTTTCTGCAATAGAGAGCAAGAAAGGGCATGTCAATGTATTTGCAAGATATGTGTGCACAACCACCCTCCCTATCATGTCATGAACTCAAGGGAGTGTAGGTTCTCGACCCTCGGGCCACCAATGCGCATTTCCATGCATGATGGCCGAGAGGCGAAGTTGCACAATTCAATATGAAATGAATGCACAAGTAAACACATAAAGCCTAAAACTCTATCATGTATGATCAAGAGCGTCGGCGACCGGGAATTAAG